>VMRN01000824.1:0-13201 GCA_010277015.1 Poeciliopsis turrubarensis | reverse complement strand
TGTGTGCGTGTGTGTGTGTGTGTGCGTGTGTGTGTGTGTGTGTGTGTTGCTGGCTTTCTGCAGGAACGAAGAACAGGAGTGATTACACACAGCTGCAGCTCAAGGCAGCTCAGAAAGAGTCGCCAAGTTGTTCTCAGTGTTCCTTCCCGATGTTTGCTTCATGTTGGTTCTGTTGTTCCTTCGTCGTTCAGAAACTCTGATCTCCCAGGAAACAGCAGAGAAGCTCATCTTTGTCCTGGGAAACTCTCACCTGCTTGCAGCTCCACCTCTCATCCTGGACAAAGAGCAGATAAATCAAATGACGGGTCCATATTCAGGTTTATTTTAACTTTATTGTCATTGCTGGAGTGCACAGAAAAATTACTAAAAAAGTAAATTGTATGTATAAATACATATAGATATGTAACGGTGTTCCTGGTGGATGCAAGAGAAAAACCACAAGCTTCTTCAACATACATATTTTAAAAAGAATCCATCCAAGAAATTACTCAAGAAAGAGTAAAAATTAACTTGGTAAAACATCCAAATATCAATCATTTCATATTTAAGGTTATGTGTAAGTTCTGGTATTTTAAAGACCAGAATAGAAATAATTAATTTAAATAACATAATTACAACATAACAAAACCAGATAAACGTTTTCCTTTGTTTTTTCAAAATGTGAAATTTGAACAAACACATTTTCCCTTCGTGACGCAGCAAGGCTTTTTTCCCTGCAAAGCACAATTCATTACAAAAACCTCCAGAAACTGAAAAACGTCCAGAGCGTTGCTGCTCAGGTCCTAATGAGAGAAACATTAACAGACTGTATAACTCTCCATCACAGCAAGAACTGAAAGTAATATCTCCCGAGTCTGAGTCTCACAAAACAGATCATCCTGTCCTGGCAGCGATCATCCTGCCAAGGTGAGTCCAGCTTCTTCCTCTGTGCACAAAGTAGAAAAAACACAATTTCGCAATTCTGTTGTTTCCATTAAATAAGAGATTAAAATAAAATTGTGCGAGATTAAGATAAGTCACTAAAAATGGTAACGTCTATGGTGACGACCCAAATACCATCAATCAGCCAATCAGAGGAGACGGTGGAGCGACAAGCTCCGCCCACTTGGCAGCCCATTTATTTATTAAAACACTTTAATAAATAAATGTTAAAAAAAATACTGCTCCACTGTATTTTAATGCAGCATGTTCTGGATTTTCTTTAATATATCTTATTGCTAATTTTCCCGGAGCGTGATGGTTTCAACATGCTGGAACGACTCAACTGTTCAGGAAGTGAGACGCCGACTCACGCTGCACATCCCCCAAAGCGACATCCAACCGTCGGCCTCCTGCTACTTCCTGTCGTCTTCTTCGTGGTTCCGCCAGTTTAACATCGGTTGATCATGTGACTTGTGTGATGCGATAAAAGTGTGTTGATCCTCATTCTGACTCCAAAACGGTTTAGTGAAAAACACGAGTTTTTGTCGAAATTGCCGTGTTTTCATTCAGTAAATTTACTTTTTTGTCATTTCAACTTGCACCATTTAATGGTTAATGGAAACGCAGCTAGCCAACAGCATGGCGGCGACGGAATTGAACCAGCAACCCGGAGGAACTCCTGTCGCCACCTGCTGTCAGGCGACGAGGTTACTGGCAGTTTATGGTGTTGTCGTGACCTGCTGGGATTTTTCACTTCCGGTACCAACACAGATATCTGAGGTTCACAGAAAAACAGCTGAATTGTCTTCAAATCACAGATATAAATATACTTAATTACAAACTTATTTTATGATTTAAATACGCAAATATCTTAACAAGCTGGATCTAACATGTGGAAACAACTTTCATTTGTTGAGTCGGCCAATTAAATAATAAAGAACCTAAAACTGACAATAACTAAAGGCTCGGTATGTAAAAGAAGAAATGGCCACACCTTCTTTCAAATGGTTCAGAAAGTGCAAATAGGAATTATAAATATAATGTAAATATCATGTAATAAAGCACAACATGGCTCTTTTACAAAAACAGATTTCTTGTATGAACAAAGCATAGAAATACACTGAGTAGATCTGCCTTCATGGACCAGAGCTGTAACTGTCAGATCTGTCCATCTCCAGTTTAAACCACTTTAGTTTAAAACCATTTTAAACTGATGGAAATGATCCGTTTTCTGCCTCATTCTGGAGTTTATTGCTTCAGGTCTTTTCTACTTTCACACTTTTAACATTTTTATCACAACTGGACAACCCCAGAGTTTCCCTCAATTTAATGCATTCTGCTTTGGACAAAGTAATTGTAAATGTTTCAAATGTAAAGTTTAAAAGTTTTTTAAAAAGCGCTTCTGTATCTAATAAGATCACCTGAGGTATATGTTGTTTTTATACCAAATCTTTTTTGGTTTCATGAACTCAATGCACTTTATTATAAAGCTCTTTTCCAGAAACAGATTTATTTTCCTTTAGATAAAAGCAGGACAAACGCAGGTTGTACATTTTTCATTTTGTTTTCTTTTTACAGGTAGACGCTAAAAGCCAGATTTCAATTTGCAGATGTTCACAGGTACATTTGAAATAAAACCAAACTCACTTTTCACCAACATATATGAGCTTGTTTAAGTAAAGATTTCTTTACTTAAACAATCTTTAATATTGATTATATAGATCAATCCACTGATGACAAAACATCTTCTCATGTTATAAACAAATGAATCTGTTGATGGAGTTTATTTTATCTGTTAATTGAGTTTCTGTCTGTATGCGCCTGGCGCTTGTGTTGTTCTGTGTTTATATGAAGAACAAAATACTTTAATAAATAAATGTTTAAAAAAATACTGCTCCACTGTATTTTAATGCAGCATGTTCTGGATTTTCTTTAATATATCTTATTGCTAATTTGTTTTGTTTGGCACCAGAAAAAAGTTAAAATCTTCCTAATTTTGGATGTTTGAGTCGAAGTCGAAGTGTTTGCATCTCTGTCCACTGATCCTCCACAGAAGAGCAGCAGAATGTTTTCAAAGCTCTTCTCCTCCGATGTTTATGTTTGTTGATTTCATCCCCAAAGCCCTCTGCAGATCTGTGGTATCACTCATAAATGTTTGATTAGGAGTTAACGAAGAGGTAAAGCAACGGCATTCTGCTAAATCAAAAGAGACAGATTCAAATCAGCAAACACGTTATTTTCCACGCGACACTTACTTCTCCCTGATTTTAAAAATGTCAGCATTTTTGCTGAGCTATGTAGCAGAAGCTAATAGTAAAACTTTCCTTCACTGATTCATTTCTGGATGGCTTCTGCAACCTTTCTTAAAGGTGATTTTTTTCACTACTGAGAGTAAACTTTCTAAATTAGTATCAGAAATGATTCAAAGGTTTTCAGGTCACAAATTCAGTGGCATCCTGTCTGTAACCTATTTATGTAAACCTCTTCAATCCCAAAAAGAAATACAAATTTTACGTTTCAAACGTGGCTCTTTCTGAAGATTCAAACTGTTTTTAATAAGACAACAAGCAAACCACACCATTCAGAAATGTTGGATGCAGAAGTTGCGTTTGCCTCCAAATGTTTAAAAACAGCTAAACATAAATCATCCAAAGTGAACGCATTGGCAGACACGTTTTTGATTTCATTGATAGAAACTTGGATGGTAAGTCAAACTGGCGAGGAGGCTTGTGGATGCTGCCTTGGAGGACATGGTTTTGATTGTAGGAAAACTACCAATAAAAAGCACACAAGTGGTTCTAGTTAAGAGCTGTTTGCTTGGATGTGGCTTAACCCCAATGAAAGGACATGATTTAATTACTCTGCAGCTTTAATGCGCCTGATGTTGCTTTAGAATGCACAGTGTGTAATCTTTTTTTTTAACCAACTGTGATTCATCTTTAAAGGAAAACATGTTTCCAAGTCTACTGCTTAAGGAGTGGAATGGTCTTTTCATATTCAATGGTGCAAATGAATTTACACCACTTTAAAGAAACTTGTCTCCTGTTTTCAGGCAGCATGATTATCAGTTTCTTACACAACTTTTATTTTGTTGTTACCTGTAGTGCATTATGTTTTTGCAGATTACAAGGTCTTTAAAGCAGGAAATACAACATGCCGCACAAAAATAGGGTGGACTTTCTTCAATTGTCACAAACAAAAACATAAACTAAATAAACCGAAAAGATTTACGAGCCTCTTCAAATTTATTGCATATGCCGTTTAAAACCTTTCCTCCACCTTAAACTGATTTGGGAATAAACAAAGCTATCAAACTATGATTGTGTCCCAAACAATTTATAACAGTTGCAGGTAATCTAGCGTATCTTTCTCTTGTCATTTTGATAAGTCATGCAGATAAAAGTCCATAAAATAAATTTAGAAATGGCATCTACCATAAATCTATTTAAGCCATAGTGAAAGATTTTCAATTTACTAAATTAAGAATAGCTTTTTTTATCATAACTACATTTAACTGATAATTAGGATAATTTTGCTCGCTAGCAAGTTTGACGTTTGCTAGCTGTGGCTAAGTTAGCTGAATCTGGATACAAACGTTTTGAATATTCTGATCTTCGTCACGGTAACGTTTTCTCTGACAACTAACGCTGAAATTCGTTCTTCATCAGCAATGACACGCTCAAGGTTAGGAACCTTACCTTGCTAGTCAGTTTGACTGTAGCTTTAGCTTCATTGCTAAGCTAGTCAAAGCAGAATAAACACTTTTAAACATTCTGATATGTTTAAAAGCATTTTCTATAACAATCACATCTGACCTGTGACCTTAGTTAGCAACAGCTGCTTCAGGGTTAAGAACCTCCCATTGCTAGCAAGTTGGAGTCTAGCTTTAGCGCTGTGGCTAAGCTAGCTAAATCTGGATACAAACTTCACATTCTGAGAGGGGTCATGTTAACATTTCCTCTGAAACTGCTGCGAAGCTGTGTCCTTCATTAGAAGCTTGACGTTAGCATTAGCTGCTAAGCTAGAAAAAGCTGGATAATTTTTTTTACTTATCATGAAATCTAACTGTTGAAACTTAACTGGGGTAAAGGAATATTTTACAAGTTTTATCTCAAAATGTTATTATATCTGTATCTTTCTTTCTGTAGACAATTTTTAAACATTTAATAATTTAAGTTTTTGCTTTTAATCTCGTGGGCTACAAGCATATTTAATACGTTTTTTCTTCCTTATTTATCTGATGAGACACTTTATAGCTACTGCTTAAAAATAATTCTCATGTTTTATGTCTCTTACGTTTCGTGTTACTTTACTCAGTCTGACTTGAACAGCTAAATATAAACATGAAGCTAATTGCCAGGGTTTTTTTACCAGAGGAACCACAGCCATTGTTTTTTTCAGACACGACTTGCTCTGTATCTCTGACTGTATGTGAAAACCCGTCCTGTGGGGTCGCAGCGGCAAGGCGTCTTCTCGTTTCTGTTTTTTCTTCTCGTGTTCTGTGTAGGATGCTTATCGTTTCAATCTCCTCTTGTTTCCTTTTTTGGCCTTTCCTGTCAACACTGGCAGAGCTGTTTGATGTCACAGACGACACTCATTAGAGTCAGAGATAAAAGATGATAAGAAAGGATGCATGTAGTGATGAACAGAAACAGCTCTGATAAAGCTGGGTTATTTAAAGGTAAACTATAACTATGATCAAACCACGAAAGCCTAAACAAGAAGAGGAAAAAGAGAGAGAGTGAAAGAGACATTAAAAAGCAGAAATGTTTGCGGTGCCGGGTCTTTATAAGACACCTTGAACCGAGAGTGCGTTCATAGCAGAATTTCTGTTTCACATCAGATGTGCGTCGCCTCAGGTGAACCTGCGCAGCCACGTGATGAACGTCTGCAACTATCAGTGCAGATTTTCACTTAAGATCAGAGACGCAGCTCTGGAAAAAAACAGCTGTCTATATTTAATCAAGGCGAATAAACAAGGAGTTTAAACAACTCATTTATAATTTAGATTAGCATACATTAAAAACGCTCATTTTAATCTTTTTATTAATATGCATCAACGATATTGTATAAATATGCAGTTTTATGCAAATACCGTGCCCGTTTTCTGTTTGTATTTAATTCTGTTTCCCAGCTGTGGATCATCATTCTCATTCAAGGCAACAGACTCAGATTAAGTCGAATATTAAGTCACAGCATGGGAGTGTATAAATATTTCTCAATTAAAAACTCTGAAGACCAGCTACTGTATCGGCATTAAAAATGCATCGGCGTTGGGAGGAAAACAGGGGAAGGCAAGTTACGAGTTTGATAAGACATCAGAACTTCAAGTCTACATCTTTGAACTGTGTTTTCTTTTCCATCTTTCCCTCCTCCAATCAAGCAGTTGCAACGTCTAGCACTTTTTAGCTGTTTTGGAGGCTGTTACAAAATCTGGGGGATGTAAGGACCAGCCAAAACATGCTGTGCCTCTGTTATTCATGCCTTCTGATGTTTTTTCACAGAATGTCCTACATTTTGCTGCTTCTTGCGTGAGCTGCCACTTCACTGTTGATGCAAATGAGGAGTTTTGTTCCAAAATGTGAGTGGTGTGACAGGCGACTGGTGGAAAGTAACTGAACTGTAAAAAACAGCTGCTGTGACCTGATGGAAATGCACTGCAACATTCGATATCATTCTGAACGAGAGATAATTTCATTTTTACAGCCAAGCTGAAGACATGGGAGTGGTGTCACCACATCTGCATTGAATGAAAGGTTCAAAGACATTTTCTCAGTTTTAAAACTTCATTTTTTGTAGCAAAACCACAAAATCTTGGTTTAATTTCTAGTGCAAATATCTTAGGACTTTTGAAATGAGACAAAACTAACTGACAACTAACCTTTCAATAGGAGCTTGTGAAAAAGAACTAGCTATAAGTGAAATAACATTTCAACTGTCAGATTATTTTCTTTTTAATCAATATTGACTTAAAGCCTCTATGTCTTGCTGAAACGTTACTTGTAAGTTACTTTTGTCTAAGATATTTCCTCTAGAATAACTGGGTAAGATTTTGTTTTTGCATGAAAATTTTTATTAAGTTAAAACTGTTGTGTCATAATTACGACATATAGAATAACAGATTAATGGTAAAATCATTATAGGAGGACAAAAGTCCACTTTAACTGGCCACAAACCAGTGCATAGATTTAAAGTAGAAGGAAGAGGACGTCAGAATTCATCATTTTTCAAATAAAATAAGTTTGGTGTGCAGATTTGCTATTTGTTTTGCTGCAGACCATCATAAACAATAAAAACTAGAAACGATATACCCTCAGGCATTCAGAACACCAGAAGCCTTTAACCAAATGCAGCTGAACTTGGGCAGCTCTGCAGCTATGAGTTTGACTTCAGGTTTTTAGTTTTTGTTGCATCTCTGACCCAAGACTCAGAACATTTAAAGGGGCAGCAGCATCTATTTACAACTGTTATCTTCAATTGTTATGAAAATGCTACATATATCAACTATGACCAAACAGAAATTGTACTTTCTGATTTAATGCCTCTTTAGACCCTTGTGCTCTTTCTGAAGCTCCGCCTTCAGCAAGTCATCACAACATGGCTCCTCTATTTACTGTTTAACAACATTTTTCAGAAGTAGATCCGATAACGAGCTCAGCAGTTTCACCAGGTGTTTGCTAAATGCTGCTGGCTAGTCTGAAGGAGCTGAGTGGGGGAGGAGCTACACCTCGGAGGCGGAGCTAGGTCCACCCAGGTGTTCTGAACAGCTGAATGGTTGCTATGGAGATTAAAGGATTTCTCAAACATGAAGAAATCAAAGAACCAGTCCAGGTGTGTTT
Source organism: Poeciliopsis turrubarensis (assembly GCA_010277015.1). Classification (NCBI taxonomy): domain Eukaryota; kingdom Metazoa; phylum Chordata; class Actinopteri; order Cyprinodontiformes; family Poeciliidae; genus Poeciliopsis; species Poeciliopsis turrubarensis. The sequence goes on along the minus strand of VMRN01000824.1, from coordinate 5,441 downwards.
TTGATGAGGAAGTATGATTATATATATGTGTGTGTGTGTGTGTGTGTGTGTGTGTGTGTGTGTGTGTATTAGCTGAAGATAATATATATACACACACACGTTTTATATGGTACTGTCCCTTTAAATTGAAAGTTTGCAACCAAATCAAGAAGTTTGTTAGAGTATAAAAAAATATCCCAAGTTTTGATCATCTGCTCAATGATCCAAAATTGAAAAACACAACAACAATCCTGGGTATTTTAACTTACACAGAAATAAAAAGTTAAATTTGACTTCAAAAGGGAAAATAAAATGTTTGTTATTCTTAATTAAATATTATTTATCATTTCCATCAATTTCATAACTAAGAACAACTTTGTGTTGATCTTCAGCATAAAATTACAATTTAACATTGTGGTTTGTGGTTATGAAGTGATAAAAAGTGAAAGATTTTATGGAGCACGATACATTTAGTAAAACTTATTTTTCTGTATTTATTTTTTGTTCAGGTTTTCTGCATAAATAAAGTTTATTTGCCCAGTTTGCTGTCATGTGAAAAATCCATGGAAACTTTGTGTTGATGGATTTAAACATATCTTTACTTATATTCTATGTTTGTGTTATATTTAATATGTCTGTTATTTAGGAAGGTGAGATAATAAAATGGGTTCAAGCAATTAGTTTGTGCACAATTTGTTTCTATTTTTATAGGCATAGTTCACAGTCCTTTAACTCAAAACAAATCAATAATGTGGATTTTCACACTAAAACATTCAGCGTTATGTTTTATTTATGAGTTAAAAAACTGGACATTTTCCTCTTTAAGTGCAAAGAAATATCTTTTTTTTTACATTATCGACCCTGAACAAAGAAATTAATATTAAATGAGATATTTTAGGAAATAAATTTAACAGATGAAATTTGTTAAGTTTGATTACTTACCCATAAAGACAATTTAAAGAAAAATATTTTAATTAAAATTAGTCAAAATTGACCAGTTTTAGTAAAAAAAATTTAAAAAATCATACATATACATGATTTATAAATTACATATATTTTTGTATATATTTACATATATCTTTATGTATTATTCATTTAAATATATTTATATTATATTTTATTATAATTATTTATACTGCTTACACGTTATATAAATGTTATAATATTAATATTATATTTAAATAAATAGTGTATGTATAGTGTGTTTTATATTTTGTATATCTATTGATATTTTTATATTTGAGTCTCTCGTTTTGCTGTCATGGTGTTTTTCTACATTGTTTTTTCATTTCTCACTTATTGGTCTAATAAAGGACTTTCTTACATCCATATGTTCATCTATTTCCTTATTTTGGAGAAAATCTACTGAATATTACATATTTATTGCGGCGATGTATTACAGAAACCCTTTTTCTGAGCGGGCCGTGAAAATCGCGCATCCGGCCCTGTGCGTCATGAATAATGCGTGGAGAGACAGCAGAGGGAGGCGCTGTCTCTTTAAGAGGCTCAGCCCCTGCAGAAACAATCGTACAACCCCCCAACAAGTCATCGGACCTGTCAATCAAACGGTCGGCGCCTTTGAAGCCGGGACTCCTCGCCTTGTCTTGGGCTCAAATGAGCTGTTTGCTGTTGTAGTGAAACGTTGGTCTTCCACCAAGCAGCCGGCCGGGGAACGACGCCACAGCGCAACTTTTCCTCTGCATGTGGTGGGGCGAACATTTCCCTACTTTCTTCTGGAGGCGCTCCACACTGGAGGATACTATTTAACTGAGAAAGTCACTTCTTTATTCAGACTTTTTACATTTTTGAAACATACTTTACAAGAGGAGGTGGGAGCAGAAAGTCCAAGGTGAGGGAAGTAGTCATGCCTCAGCTCAGCAGCGGCGGAGGAGACGACCTGGGAGCCAATGATGAGATGATAGCCTTCAAAGACGAAGGAGAGCAGGAGGAGAAAATCCAGGAGAACGCCTTCACGGAGCGAGACCTGGCCGACCTCAAGTCCTCCCTGGTGAACGAGTCGGAAATAAATCAAAGTCCGACGTCGGCGGTAGGTGGCCCAGTGTGTGTGTGTGTGTGTGTGTGTGTGTGTGTGTGTGTGTGTGTGTGTGAGAGTGTCTGTGAACTTGTTTCATTTTACGCGCTGAATGAGGGCAGTATTTGTGCCTCGGGGGTAAAAAGCGGTGGGATTCCCTTGCTGCCGGAGTGAAAACTTGCCGTAAAAGTGAGATAAAGTGGATAAAAAGTGTTTTCCGCCTGACCTGAGCCGCTGTTGTTGTTCCAGGCGGTCAGACGGGGACAGCAGGCCGAGCAGAGGGGCTTCCAGGACAAACACCGAGAGCACCTGGACGGAGGTAAGAGGAAACTGCAAACCTCATCAATGCGCCGCTCCGTCTGCGGAGGACGAACGAATAAAAGTGTTTTTGGTCACGGGATGCGCTGCAGCTTTAACACCAACTTCAAAGCAGTAAAGACGTCCAGCTTCTCTGATCATCACCTGTTAGCAGGACTGCGCTCACATTTTCACTCCGAGCTCAGAAACAGCCTCACATCTCCAGACGAGCAGCTTGAAGCCCAGAACTAACCGATTAATCCATAAAACACCAGAACCAAACCGGCCAGTTCATGGAAAGTCCTGGTGCTTTTGCCTGACTATGAAGAGAAAATATGTAGAAATGGATAATTCACCCAGTTTTAGCTCATGCAGAACAGTTTTGAGCTCCAACAGCACCAAAACATCAGTCAGAGAAATTTATTATTTCACTCCAAGTACAATAAAAACTGATTTTTGTTTCGCTCAACCATTAAATGCACCAAAACAAAAAGTTTCTACAAGAAATACCAAACCTGAACCAGATTTATCCGGTATTCAGATCAAATCCGGTAAATATGAGACTTAAAAATAATCAACTCTTGTTTTTCTACCTAAAAATTTCCATTTTATTTCATGAAACGTAAGTGGGGATAATCTGGGCTTACAAAACTCTTTTCTCATGTTTTCCATCGATGAAAATAAATAATTGGTGTTAATCAAAATGTGAATCTGAATCAGCAAAATTAGGCCTGGTAAAAAGCCAGATCGTCTGGGTTTCAGGTAAGAAACTTGTAATAATTTATCTTTCTAAGCTTTCTTTAGTCCATCCTTGAATTTGTAAGCGTTAGTGCATTATAAGTTTTATGGGAGGTTTTATTTTGTTTCTTGTGTTAACCCTTTCATCGCCAGCAAACAAACAGCTCAGGATGAAACGGCTGAAGACAAACTCAGTGTTTCACTGGAGAGATTGTGAGGAAAAGTTGGACGTCTTATCAGCGCAGCTCAGGCTGCGCTTCACTCAAATAGTTTAGAAAGATTAACTCTGATTTGGAAAAATAAACGTCTGTTTTAATAAATAACTGGCATTTATCATGCAGTCCAGGCTCCACTAGTGTCTTTGCAGAGATATTCGCCTGGTTTCTGACTTTAACCGACTTCCTACGAGTAAATTTAATGTTTTGTGTTTTAAAACGTCTTCAGCTCCGTCGCTCCGATCTGTCACTTCTTCAGCAGAGTTGCTCTGCTTCATCTTAAGAAAACTGTTATTAATTAAATCACCTAATGCTAACCATAGTGTGCGTCTTCCTTTCTAGTATTTGTGAAATTATCCCTGTCACAGTGAGATCTGCTCGTGTTTTGGCATTTAGAGGCAATTTTGAAGGAAAATTGCAGCTTTTTCTCAACTTTGGGAAAAGAGTGATTAAGTTTTTTTTGCTTCTGCCACCCAAAAAGAACAGAGTAACTTCCCTCCCTGTGTGCAGCACATTTTGAAAGTGTGTAGTTTTACTTGGCAGCTTTAATTATAGGTTTCCCTCAGCCGTTTCTCTCATTTCAGTCCTTACCAAAAGCAGAAATGTCGTCACATCGGGGTCGTCTCAGGAAAAGTCTTCATCAAAACTGGATTCTGCGGTTCAAACGGATCCTTGAAACAAATTGAAACCAGTAGAAATCTGTATTAGCAGAGGTGCAATCGGGACAGAAAAGCTTAGCAGTGACAATTGTGGCTAATTGCCTTGTGCTGCAGTTTCAGTCTGAGCAGGTAAATAACCCAGTTATGTGTGACCCAGAGAGAGAGAGGCCCCTCGCTTAATAAGGCGGCTGCTGCTGGAAGTGAACGTAGTTCACGCCTCTGGCTGCAGGTGACGGCTTGCTGCTGTTGTTACATATATATCTAGTCTGCGTTCGTGCAAGGATGTGACATGATGCAACCGCTTGGTAATAGTTTACCTGCTCTGCATGCACGTTCATTCTGGATGTGTTTGTTTCCACACGTCAGATTCAGCTTTTGAAAAAGCTAAAAGTTGCTTTTGAAACTGTAAACATAATTTTTGTGTTGTTCTTTAATTTATCCTCAGTGTCGAAGCAGCAAGATGGAGGCATGTACAAGTCGCCGGCGTATCCCGGGTATCCGTTCCTGATGCTGCCGGACCCTTACCTCCCCAACAGCTCGGTGTCTCCATCTGTAAGTCGGCTCTTCCTGTTCTTAACCCTTCCTGCTGCCTGCTGGGCTCTGATTTTTCTCCTCCTTGTGAGTTTTGTCAACCTGAGGCCAGGCTTACCGCTGTGACTTCCCGTATTTATACCCTGCCTTTCAAACCAGGGCAAGTTTTTCAAATCAGATCCTCAGGATTCGCTCTGAATGCTAAAGAAACGACACGGCCGTCTTCTTGTTTTTGGTATTTTCTGTTTCTTTTTGCTCATAAAAGTTAAAATCTGTTTGACTTCATAACTTCTCATGCATGTTATGATAAACAGACTGAAGTTATTACAGAAAACTCTCCTGTGACTGTTGCCAATCAATATTTCTGGAACATTTTGAACTTTAATCTGAATTTTGAGAAATTCCTAGTGTGTTTTGACTGCATACACTGCAAAAACACAAAATCTTACCAAGTCATTTTGGTTGAGTTTCTGGAGCAAAAATCTTATTATACTTGAAATAAAAGAAAACTAACTTATAATGAACTTTTCAGCAAGAAATAAGTAAGTCATTCCAGATTATTTCAATTATAACATGGGGGAAAAGCTTTGTTATAAGAACTTTTTTATCAATATTAATGAATTATTTACTTCTATGTCTTGCTGAAAAGTTTCTTGTAAGCTAATTTTGTCGTATTTCAAGTGTACTAAGATACTAAACTAAACAAAAGCTACGTGGTAAGATTTTGTGGTTTTGCAGTGCAATGGACAAAATAAAATGTATTGGGGTTTATTTGGGCTCAGAGGAGGCGGCTGTCGCCTCACAGTGACATAACGCCGCCAAAATAAAAGGTTTTTATTGTTATTTTGGTGAACTGTGCTGGCAGTCGTTGGATTGAGATTGCTGCTGTAGCTGTGAGGTTTTTCCATCTACACACACACGCACACACACACACACGCACACACACACACACACACACACACACACACACGCAGTGATAAGACCGGCCCT
>VMRN01000822.1:0-16526 GCA_010277015.1 Poeciliopsis turrubarensis | reverse complement strand
CCTCCTGGCATTCCTCCTGGCATTCCTCCTGGCATTCCTCCTGGCATTCCCCCCTGGTACAGCTTAGAGATTATTGGATTGCAAATTTTCTCCAGCTCTTTCTGTTGGTGCTCATACTCCTCCTTCTCAGCTGTCTGTGTAAAAAAAAAAAAACAAAGAAGCAGATAATTGTTGTGTAAGAGCTATAAAAGAAAAAACACAATAAGGAACTGGAAAAATGTCTATCACAGTTTCTCTGCTAAACATCTGTGATTTCACAACGTTTTCAAACACGAAGCTCTTGTTCTGGGATAATAATGAAAGCATTTTTGATTTACGGATATCTTACCTGGTTCCTGTCCAGCCAGGCGATTACTTCATTACACTTGTCTATGATGGTCTTTTTGTCCTCAGGACTGATCTTTTCTTGGAGCTTCTCGTCCTCCACTGTGCTCTTCATGTTGAAGGCCAGAGACTCAAGAGAATTTTTGGCAGTGATCTTGTCTCTCTGGGCCTCATCTTCAGATCTGAACTGTTCTGCTTCCTGCACCATGCGCTCAATGTCTTCCTTGCTCAGTCGACCTGAGGAAGAATGAAACACAAAGCTTGCGTCAGTCACTTTAGAAGCTTTTCTGATGAACAGTCTTTGCCCTGTAACATGTGGTCCAACCTTTGTCATTAGTGATGGTGATCTTGTTCTCCTTTCCGGTGCTTTTGTCGACCGCGGACACATTGAGAATGCCGTTGGCATCGATGTCAAAGGTCACTTCGATCTGAGGGACTCCTCTGGGAGCAGGCGGAATGCCAGTCAATTCAAATTTCCCCAAGATATTATTATCTTTGGTCATGGCTCTTTCTCCTTCGTAAACCTGAAACAAGGCATTGATGTTTATGGGATCAATGAACACGTTCAACCCTGCAGGCACAGTGCAATTAAAAAGGTGTTTATCCCCTTACAGATTTATCCTGTTCCTGCTGTTTTTCCACACTTCAGTTCTTCAAATAATCAAATTAATTTTAATATCAAACAAAGTTAACACAAATGAATTCATAATGCAGTTTTGGGGGTCAAGCTTCATTATTTCACTTGGGCACTAAAATCTATTTCGATCGATTCATAGGTTGAGTTCCTGGTGTGGTTTGGATTATTTTTACTACATGTAAGTTTACAACTATACATTATGACAAGGGTGCAGGAGTTCAAGGTCACAAACTAACTAGCCAGACAGTCTCATTCTGGCATTTATTGTTTCTTAAATGATGGCAAGTTGTGCAGATCCAGAAGGATCAAATTCCTCTGATCTGACAGAAATCAGACCTGGGTCAAATTTAACTTGCTTTTTTGTTTTTGTTTTTAATATAGTTAATAATTTAATTACCTAATTCAGCTCTTACTTTTGACATAGGGCTGGGTGGGTTTGGATAGGTTATTATTTCCCTTTTTAATAAACTCACCGGTTGAAACATGGATTTTATTTACCTATTCGCCTGATCTGATGTAGAGAAAAAGGCAGAAACAGCAGAAAGTTGTGAGGGGAGGTAAATAACTTTCCATAGTACTGTATAATATGGGGTGCCATTTGTAAAGTTACACAGTCAAAACTGTAAAATAATAATCAATAATTTGGGTTATTTAACATGCAATAAAAAAATGAAAAAAGTTGGCGTTTCACTTATATTAATTTATATTTCCACCATGTTATTTCCAAATATTTAGGTTGCCGCTAAATAGTTTTACATTCAAAACTAAATATTCAAATTGGAGATAAATATTTAATTGGCAAACATGACACAGCAAAACAATATTTAGCTTGCTAATTAAATATTTTGACATTTATAAACGAATGATTTTGAAACCCTTATTTTAAGTCACCCAATAGCAAGAGCTGTGAACTTTTATTTGCAGATTGTGCTACCTGAATGAGGACCCCAGGTTGGTTATCTGAGTAGGTGGTGAAGGTTTGGGTTTGTTTAGTTGGAATAGTGGTGTTTCTTTTGATGAGGACCGTCATCACTCCTCCAGCCGTTTCAATTCCCAGGGACAGGGGTGTGACGTCCAGCAGGAGCAGGTCCTGCACATTCTCAGACTTATCACCAGCCAGGATGGCAGCCTGAACAGCTGTGGGTTTCCAAATAATGACGTCGTTATTACAGGATAGTTTTTATTTGCACCTTCTTCCAGGCAGACAGGAGTAAATTCTGTGGAGACCTACCCGCCCCATATGCAACTGCCTCGTCTGGGTTGATGCTCTTGTTCAAGTCACGCCCGTTAAAGAAGTCCTGCAAAAGCTTCTGGATCTTCGGAATACGAGTGGAGCCGCCCACTAGGACAATATCGTGGATCTGGCTTTTATCCATCTTGGCATCCCTCAGGGCCTTCTCCACAGGTTCGAGAGTTCCTCGGAACAGGTCCGCGTTGAGTTCTTCAAAGCGAGCCCTGGTGATGGAAGTGTAGAAGTCTGTTCCCTCGTAGAGTGAGTCGATCTCAATGCTGGCCTGAGTGCTGCTGGAGAGGGTGCGCTTAGCCCGCTCACAAGCTGTACGCAGGCGGCGTACGGCCCGCTTGTTGTTGATGATGTCCTTTTTGAACTTGCGCTTGAACTCGGCAATAAAGTGGTTGACCATGCGGTTGTCAAAGTCCTCCCCACCCAAGTGGGTGTCCCCTGCTGTGGCCTTAACCTCAAAGATGCCATCCTCAATTGTTAAGATCGACACATCAAAAGTACCGCCACCGAGGTCGAATATGAGAACATTACGTTCACCCCCAACCTGAGATAAATAGAAGAAAATGGTAAAAGCAACATAATAGCAAGAGGTTATAATTTTAGCCATCAGACTGATGATCACCTTTTTGTCCAAGCCATATGCAATGGCTGCGGCTGTGGGTTCATTGATAATGCGAAGCACATTGAGGCCAGAGATGGTACCAGCATCTTTGGTGGCTTGACGCTGGGAATCATTGAAGTAAGCAGGAACTGTGATAACTGCATTGTTCACAGGCTGAAATGATGGAAATAATTTCAGTTCATGAAAAAACATGTCTCATTATGAGTCTTGGTGCTGGAAATGGATCGTTCTGTAGTAACAGCATTCCAAGCAGCGCACCTTGCCAAGATAAGCTTCAGAAATCTCCTTCATTTTGGTGAGAACCATGGAGGAAATCTCCTCGGGGTAGAAAGACTTGATCTCCCCCTTATATTCCACCTCCATCTTTGGTTTTGAGGAGTCATTTATAACCTTGAAGGGCCAGTGTTTCATGTCCGATTGCACCACGGCGTCGTCAAACTTGCGACCAATCAGACGCTTAGCATCTGTCGTGAATTCAGCGAGAATGAAAAGAAAGTTTCACTGTGTGTACAGAGATTTTGCATTTTAAAGTGAATTGATGTTGAAAAAAAGTTAGAAATGAAACAGAAGATGGAGAAGTGAAATCGTATTTTGATTTGTTGTTGCTGGTAGTGCAGTCTGGCAGTGTTTTTACCAAATACGGTGTTGGCTGGATTCATGGCCACCTGGTTCTTGGCAGCATCTCCAATGAGCCTCTCTGTGTCTGTGAAGGCCACATAACTTGGTGTGGTTCTGTTCCCTTGGTCATTGGCAATGATCTCCACTTTGCCATGCTGGAAGATACCCACACATGAATAAGTGGTACCCAGATCAATGCCTACTGCTGGTCCTTTAGACATCTTCAAAAGACAAACAAAAAGACTTTTAGTATCTCAGCACCTTTACATTGGCAGTTCAATCTCAAATCAGTGCATTGGTGTTTATCACACCATTGTCTTCATATGTCTTTCTGCTTACGCCTCATAACTTGTTACATCACTTAGAACACAAGAAACTAGATGTTTTTCAATTGTAATTTTACAGGCTTGCTAAAGATCTTATATTCAATCCAGTCAATCCGAGCTAGCTTTATTAAGAAAGAACTTTAAATTTCCAGAAGAACCAAATTGCTGAACACAATACATTAAAAAAAAATTAAATCTTAAAATGCCAAAATAAAGACACAAATATAGAATACAAAAATAGAAAGTATGTTTAAAATATTACCAGCCATGCAATAAAAGGCTTACAGAATAAGTAGAAACTCTAATCAATATGTCGAGTGGTGTCAAAGGCTAGGGTGAAGAAATTAATTAGTGATTTAAAAACAGGCAGTGATGTAGTCACACATTTCGACCTGCCACAGCAAAGGCCTCCCTAAGCCTCTTTTTTATGTTAGGCATAAAAAAAGAGGCTCAGCTGACTCAGGTCAGCTGTAGATCAGCTAGAAAGAAAATTGTGGCTTTGTTGCAAAGAGACATAATTGATTAGAGAAGAAATCTAACAAAGCCCTGAGAGGCGGAAGCTCTTGGGAGCTGCACTCGCCCAACTGAGAACCATTTTTAGAACAGGAAAATGTCACAATGTTTCAGTGGAAAAGCAGCTCCAAGCGACTTACTGCCAGGCCTGACACCTTCCTTTTGGAGAAAAAACTTTTATTGACTTAGAAACAGAGCAACGCGGGAAAGAAAAAAGTGCTGACATAATGGCTTACACACACCACAGACAAAATCACTTAGCCATGAAAATTACTCAGACTTTGGTTGAACAGCTGTGCAGTTTTACTACATTGATTTTGGTTTCATGTGTCCTGCCATCATGTGATAAAGCCCATGCAAATCTCAAACATGTCAGTACCTCTTACATTGTATGCAGGCTTTCCAAACAGATAAGATTATAAAGCGAGGCCAGAAGAGCGACGCTTCCTGTATATTCAGTTACCTTGTGAAGTTAGATGCTCGGGAAGTGATAGTTTTCTGAATTAAAGTGATGCCTTTTTTTTTTTAAACACCACCGTCTGAGCTCCTCTGCAGCACTCCCTTCTTCTCCTGGCGGGCGGCGGATGAGTGTCCTGTCCCTCCTGTTTTTATTAGGCCTGGTGCAGGCAGAGCCCACTGGAGGTGTCAGGTGACTCCACCAAGGAAAGTTCTAGACCCGTGTTTCTGCTCACTGGCAAGATTTCCTTGAATGAAAGCTGGCTATTATTATCTCGGCACTAATTTTCAAACTAAACAAAATTAAACCGGGAAAGAGGTAAATTTGTGGAACTTTGAAAAGTTACAATGACTTGACTGTTCGACGACAATATAGGAAACATGAAAAAGAAGCATTTCTCAATAAAATTAACGTTATTCACATGCCTTATTGCACGTGCAAACTGTTAAGTGAATGATACACAGGGTTGCAAATGACATTTTTTCAAATGCTTTTACAACTCTTGTTAGTTATTCCCAGCAAAAATCGGCAACACATTTAGCAACATACAGTGACAATTTGTGGGAAAAATAACGGGACATTTTAAGGGCAAAGTTACACAGTTGGATACCGCTTGAGGTTTTGCTTCTGTATGTAATTCTTTTGCATTGTTTTTCCTAACCAATTCCAAATTTGGTCAAAATGACACAAAGCAAAACAAAAATTAAGTTTTATGAGTTTAATTGATAGACAAACCTGATGTAACTTAATGAATAATTTCTTATGTGAAATACATAGGACATGTCTCCAAACGTTTTGAAAATCTGAAGTGTGGTATGCCTTTGAATTGAGCCAACTTCCACATCAGATTATAAAATGTAATATCCTGTCACATATTTTCTATTGGATTAAAGTTTTTGCTTTTACTAACCCATTGAGTAATGTGGTTTAAAGTAAAATATTTTTTGTAGATATGGATCTCGGTTTTGTCTCATTGTCTTGCTAAAAATGAACCTCCACCACAGGCTCATGTGGTTTTCAGTTTCAAACATGTTTTCCTCTAGAATTTCCCTGTTTTTAATCCCACAGCATGACTCCTCCACCAGAATATTTGCAGAAGGATTCATGTGTTAGGATTTTGGGCACCTTCAGCTGGATGAGATCGTCCAATAAACTTTGCCACAACCTGCTCTGTCTGATTTATTCCTTCGACTTCATAGAGTTGCTTGTTCACTAATGTTCACCAACAAATAATTGAGGCTTTATAGAATCAGCTGTTATCTGCTTAGATTAAAGTACACTCAATCTGCTTTGTTTTTTTTTTTTGTTTTGTTTTGTTTTTTTAATTGAGGAGTTGTTATAATACATGTTTGCTCGTGAAAAGGACTGAATACTCACAATTGTGACGCTTAAATTTTTGTTTGCAGCTAGTTATAGTTTGTTGACTTGGCTTTACAGTTGTGGACCACTTTGTGTTGGCCTCTAAGCATAAAAGAAACCAAAATAAAACACATCAAGTTTGCAACGTGACAAAATGCGGAAAAGTTCGAGGAGTGCAAGTACCTCTGCAAGACTCCCTCCGTAAGGCGCAGAGGGTGTGTATTTCACTTCCCTGTTACTACATGGTCTATTCTCGCTGCACTGGCCTCTCCAACGCATTCGCCATCTGGCCTTAAATATAGCTACCGTTTTTTTTTTTTGTTTTTTTTTTTTCAGACAGCAGCTGTTGGGACAGAGCACATCAACGCATTGCTGATGTGGGACTGTTGCATAACAGCACACCCCTACTTTATGAAGTGATAATTCACATGCAAGAATCATAAAACCATTAAGCTCAGACTCAGTTTTTAATGCTGTTGACATTTGTAAACACAATAACTTACAACAGTTGTAGAATAATTTTCAATAAATACTGTACATTAATAGTAATTATAAGCAATTAAGCAGCTTTAATCGAGTGGGGTTTTTTTCAAGATAAAGTAAATCAAACAATATGTCCCAGTAGGAAAATGTCAGACAGAAGAAAACTGTGATTTTATAGCAGCTGAGAAAGTTGTCACTTTAGGACAAACAAACTACGGAGCTGATAAAAGAAGTCTTCGGGTTTGCTACTGTTTTCTCGGCAGTGCCCATTCATATAATCCCATGCACACCGCTTGCAGTAGTTGTAGAAATGGCTCTCTGCTTTCTCCAAAGTGCTGTTCAGGTCCAGTTTTCCCTGAAGACTGCAGAAAAGAAAGTGTTTTTAATACATTGAAAAGACAAACGTATCCAAATGTGTCCATTAGGAGCTACAGGATCGAACCTGCTGGTAAACTGGATTAGCTGCACGTCATCTCGGCACCGAAGCAGAGACTCTCTGTTATCTAGCAGGATGGCTGCACAGATGAAGAGCTCAAACGTGAAGTCTGTGTTGAAGGTTTGCTGTGGTGACTCTGATCTGTCCCCTGGAAACATCGTAAGATGAAGATACAGCAATGTTAGGTGTTTTACCGGAGAACTTTAAGTGCAGTTATTCTGCTTTTTACCCGCGTTTCACCTGTGTAGTGTTTTCGGTCCAGTCTCTCCTGATATCGAGCGCGGTCAACCTGCTGTGAGATCAGCTCCAGATGGTCACAGCTCAAGATTTCAAACAAACGCAGTGCATCACTGTGCTCAAATTCTCTTTGAAAACCCAGCAGCAGCCACCTTGACACAAAAGAATATAAACCAAAGACTTAAAGATACGGTTTCACGTTGAAATAAAACAACAAAGTCATTAAAACAAAGTATGTGCAATATGCTACAGATGCTCTACCTGTGGCAAAATGTAAAACTTTCCATGTTGTCTTTGACTAGATGAGCATAAAGTGGAGGGTCCAGCTCCTTCAACAAAGCAGCCTCCAGCTCTGGAATACAGTAAGTAAACATTTCCAGCTCAAGTCAAACTCATTCAAAACAAAAGACTTGATTTGAACTTTCAGATCAACATTCTACCACTCAGAAACTTTTCTGTTTGGCAATGGCAGACAATAAATGTTTTAATGTTTTCCCCCAAAACAAACACAATTTTCTGAGCTGGAAAATGTCATTTACTGTGTTTGACCACTAGAGGTCTCAAATGTATTTTGCAGTTGAAATTGGGAAAAAAACATCATCACAAGATCTTGGGTTCATGCAGGTTTCATATATTCATTGTTATATTATGTGTAGCTCCATTATGTGAAAATAAGAGCCGAATATGAAAGAGAGAGTCCAAATATTTTCTAGCGATTGTCCTCTGGTGTCTCCTCTTACAGTTCTCAGATGGAGGAGCAAGGCCATAGAAAAACCGATAATTCAAATAAACCTGAATTCTATGATTTATATTTTCCAAAAAGTGCAATGTATATTTCTTTAAAATATCAGAATGATAAATGACAAAGGATTTATTGAAGTTTTTTTTTTTTGTATTATGATTCCAAATATTTTGGAGTTCTGGTTATTTTTCCGAACTAACTTGACAAAAGGAAACATTTGAATCTTTAAAAGTGACTCTCTTCCAAGCCCAGCATTTACATTTAAGCAAACCTTTCTAATTAAGGTTTTAAAATGAACACATATTTATCTGCTTAAATAATTATATTAGGTTGTGTTGAATCACAACCTAATATAAGGCGATTGCTCATAAGTAAAATCTTAAATAAGATTTGCACAGTCTGAAGTCAACATAAAAATCTATTATCATAAGGAAGAGTCTTAATCAATAACATCTAAAGCAAGAAAAAAGTTGTCTAATTCTGCTGATGCTGTGACATTTGCTACAAACAAAATTGCTTTTTCTTACTGTTAATCTCACCTATTTTTCTGTGTAAGCCGTCAGCCATAAAATCCCTGGAGAACTTTTCCATGTAGGAGGAAAAACTCCAGAAGGTGTCCACCTCGGAGTCAAGGACCTCCAGGAACCTGCTGCACAGGTCATTCATTCCCTGGGCGTAGCTCACTTCTGTCGTAACAACAAGGAGACAGAAAGTTATCAGAGGACAATAAACTTTAGTTTGGGCCGGTTCGGTCTGGTTACCTGGATGAAAAGCAGCATAAGTGATGAGGATGTCTCTCAGGACCAACAGATTCCCTAAACCTTCATCTCTGCAGACAATAACAAGTGATTTGTGGAAGATCTGTAAAGTTTCCAATGTCTCAGTAAATTAGACCCAAACTATATATACACTCCGCCTGAAATCGAAAAAGAAATGTTTTTAGTTTTTTTTTTTTTTTTGGTTGTTATTTATGACAATCTGTCCTCATCTTTTTCCCACAATCTTTTTATTTATAACAATTGGTTTGGAGAAGAATGCAAACACTCCTTTAAAAGGGTCATACATCATATTAATTATTTTTATTGTAATGTAGAGCATGTTTTAAACTACACATAAGTCCAGCACCTGATTTAAACTAAGAAATTTGGGATGATATGTTTCAGGGACCAAACAGGTAAAAGGCAGGAGAGGTAATAGTAGAATGAGGAAGAAACAAACACATTAGCATTAGGATTCTACCTGCTGGAATCATATTCTGCGTGAAGGACTGGGAGAGAAGTCAGGCAGAAATACATAAAAAAATATATTTACATAGTAAAATCCAGACTTTCCTGAGAAAAAGAATGCAATTTTCTTAAATCTTAATTTTACAGAAGTTTAAAAATAATTAGGAAATAATGAAAATTCAAAGGCAATACCACAATTCTGCAGTCGAATACAAATGAAAGTGAAGGAACATTTTTCAGCTGGTGATTCTATAAAATAGCAAGAACAATCAGCAGAGATGACAGAAGTGGCTTCACAAGAACTCGCATAGAAAAAGAAAACACTGTTGGGAATTTGCAAAAACAAAATGATCAAGGTCAGATAATTATCAATAAGTATAATGTACTTCATAATGCTCAATGACAAGGTATATAAAACAGTTTAATCTTTTTTATCTTAGTTTTTGTAAATAACAACATGACAATAAATAAACTGATAAAAATCAGGTGAAGAGCAAAGAAGTTTAAGCCAAAAACTTTAAAGGGGCAGTATTATGTATTTTCCTGGCACATTGAGCCATTTTATGGCACAGTCAAGTAATTATGTTACCTTCAGTTGTAAAAATTGTTCATTTAACACCTTGAAATTGGGCCTTTGTCTCTTTAAGAAGCTCTCATTCTTTCTGAAACTCAGGAAGTCATTACAACATGGCTCCTCTATCGATCCTTTAGCAACGTTTTTACCAGCGTTGCACTGAGAAGTAGCTCCTGTCATGAGCTCAGCAGATGGCAAAGACAATCCCACAGTGTAAATACAGAGGAGTGTGATTACTGACCAGAGGCAGGTGGTTGATTACAAAGTGCAGCTGGGAGAAAAGGTAAACAGACAGACTGAAGGAATATTAACAATAAACAGAAAGAGGCTAAACTAGGAAAGAGAGCACAATCCCACCACAAGAATAACTGAAGAAAGCTAAATACAAAAGAAAGAAGATGTACGGAAAGACCTTTAAAACAAAAATGATGAGAATGAGAAATGTTGAGCAATAATAAATACAGACCTGATGTGAAAGGAATCTGACCGGACCGAGAATATGTAAACCACAAAGAAATTATAAAAACCCAAACAAATAATGACAGTAAATATCAAATTCAATAACAATAACATCCAAATGAACTGTAATCAGAGTTCTGGACACACAAAAGTGTAAGGAGTCCAGATGTTTGATAGTATCTGTCATGTATTTTTGTGGGTGCACTGGATCGACAAATAAATTGCATCAACACTCACTTGAACTCAAATGAGTTCTTGGAGAGTAAATTGAGGATGCATGACTAATCTCAAACAAGACACACCTTGTTCAAGTGAGACGTGAACGTGTGTCAAATGGCTTACTGTCACCAAATCTACCACCAAACATGAGTGGAGGAAAACAACAGCACATTTGTACATAAAATGACAGTGGCACTTCTACCTCCACCTCATCAAAAAGTGACTCGGCAAATTCACAAAAACGCAGAATTTGATAAAGACAAGAACAATAACTACAGAAAAAAACCTCACTGGTAGAAGCTCAGGTCTCTGTTTGTGCGGGGAACATCCTTGTCAATGATTCGTGTGGCTTCCCGCAGCTCCTCCAGGTCAAATGTGATGCGCTCAAACAGTATCTGTTAAAACGTAAATGTAAAAACGATGTTAATAAAAAGTTGTCTGAAGACAGTAAGCTGTTGGAATGAGGCGACATGACCCAACAAGAGCTGGCGCGACCTCACCATCTGGGTTTAGGAGATGTCAAACGATACCTGAGTAGATTAATTATGTTAGATCCTGTTTGGTCGCTTTCCTAAACAGATCAACTTTACCACACCCAGGCTAAAAGAGCCGAACTACTCTAAATCGTGAGGGTTAATCTACCAACACATATAAGACATTTATACATACAAACAAGAACTATATCAACCTGAGCTTGAAGCTCCAAGAACGCCAGTCTGTCCTTCACCTCCTCAGACTGATCCTGGTCCTGCTGCTGGGTTTGCGCCTCCCTCTGGTCAAAGTACCGAACCGCTGAGAGCAACTCGGCTGTTCAGCACACGTGTTTAGGGGACAGAAGGGAAAACATGGTGGAGGGGAGATAGGTGAAAAAGGGGTCAGAGCAGGAATAAAAGCCCTCTGCTTCCCATTAGTATCAGCGTTTGTGCATGTTTGGACCTTTACCATCAGTACCGTTGAGCTGCATTCGCACCGCTGAGGGGAGAAACTGCTGCCACCTCCTTTTCATGACCTGGTAACGCACCAGCAATTGTTCCCGCAGCAAAGACCGCTCCAGTGCGGTGGAGCTGCATGGGTACACGCCAAACAGGAAACACCAAGCCAGGCCTCGCTCTGATGGAGACACACCACCTAGACCCAAATAAAAGATAGTCGAATCCATCTAATGAGAGGATGTGAGAAGTGCAGCTCTTCATTTGACAAATGTAAACAAAACGTTAAGAAAGGTGTGTTCAAAGTGTAGCGTGTGAATCATTTCCAGGCTTGAATGAAATACATTCATTTCACATTTCACAGGCCAGCACAAAGGGTTGGCACAGTCGAATATGTTTGGCTTGCCAATAAAAATCCTTGTAAAACGGGATATGTTAGGAAAAGCAGAAAGTGACACGTGTCCTGTTCTTGTTCTTGGGGGGGAAAAAAATCATCCTAGACCAACTAAAAAAAAAAAAAGTAAAACAATTAATCCAAAAAAAGTAGAAAATTGGATCTTCTTTTGGTTATCTTTAGGCAGAGCTGGAATATGAAGTTCAGTGAGGCCTCAGAAACAGAGGGTAAGCTGTAACATTCCTGCTAACAGACATGTGATGCGGCATCCCACAGCCTCTTTGCCAACGTCTGCTGCCTGCCGCCTGCTTCTTTAATGAGTTCAGGTGGAAGGTCCAACTTACACTCTGCTGCATCCACTGTTGGGTGTTTAACTCTCAGTCATTAACTATTGAGATTTCTGCCCTCTTACATCAGAGATTCCTTAATGAATAGAAATAAATTCTATCATTTTATTACTGTGGTCACGCAGTGCCCCCCCAGGGGAATCTGATGGACGTACAAAGAAATCTCAGACTTATTAGGAGAATGGTTTGATTGTGACTCAAACAAAAATGCCTGAAGCAAAGCATCACTTGACTTCCTGGTGTTGGGATCAAAGGGTCACAGTGCATCTCAACAGAGATAATATTTGTTGAATTCTCCAGACTGCACATTCATCTGTAAAGCATCTCTACTTTCCTTACATCTATTCTATTCGTGCCTTTCGGATTCAGTGTTAGAATGCATCCTTCCACTTATTAGGTCGATTATGTGAACCTGACCCTGATGTGGAAAATCAGGCCTATAAATTGCATCTTTTACTGTAAGAATTTCTGAAGAAAGTTGTCAATGGATTTAAGAATGAATCAATAAAATACGTTAATTTGTCTCAAAACAACAACAAATCGGAGTCGGTAATATAAAACCTTTGCAGACCTGCATTTGTTTTTTGAATTTCATAAGCGGTGAAAAAAAGAGTCAAATGTGAATGCTGTTTTGAAAGTCATGCTGTATGAATATAATTAGCAGTATATGCTTAGACCTCTATTGTTTAAACAGTTATCAGCAACAAAATACATGATCCTCTTGGTTTCTATATGACCCACTGAATAAAGTAGGAAACATGTTTTCACCAGGTCTTAAAAATTGCTTAACTTTTAATAATAAACACAAATAAACACAATCTAATAAACCTGGTGTTTTCTCCAGACAGAAGAGAAGCAATAAAAATCATAAAAATCATATAAATCATATAAAAACGGTTAAACCGCTTAACCAGAAAACCTCTGGATGCTAATCCCAGAGGTTTCACAAGTTTATTTGTATGAAACAGCTACAGAAACTACAGATAATGAATCAAAATTATTCAGCATCCACACACAGGTCCAGCAATTTCTTTTTTTTTTTTTTTTTTTTGTTATTTCTATAGCTTACTATACCAGTAACCAAACCTCAAGTCAAAAGCACTGGCACAATATGAAATTGTTGATAAGGATGTTGAGGACAAGAAAAGATTTTATCTGTGTGAGAAAGTGTTGTTGGTGCAGCTGCACCATGAATGAGCTGCACTGTAACAAAGACTCGCTTTTATTTAAAAACCAGCGGGTCACTATAAACCTCAGAGCGTAAAATCATATTTAAAAACGGTTTGAGAATCCTGGAAATACATTATTATTGTTGAAAAAATAAGTAACTTTTCAATGTTGACCTAAACTTACAATATATATATATTTTTTTCCAGCTTTCATCCATGCTATCAACACTTTACCGTTCTTGAAGATGTGCGTCCTCAGTCTGGACTCGTCGACCCTCCCCTCTGCGTCCATGACCCCGGGTAAGGTGAGCCGTGAGGCGGATAGAGCGGCGGCGCTCACCGCTGCGACTCTCCTCCGATGGGGGATCTCTGCCTGCTGTCGGCTCATGCTGCCCGGATCTTCCCTTGCCGTCAGTGGCGTCTTCCCGTCAGAGCGCAAATCTTCCTCCATGCATGTACGTAAGATTTCGCGATCACGCACTGAAGTTTGCCGTCATCCCGGGAAATTTTACTCCCGTCTTCTTATCCACGGGGATCAGCGCTGGAGTGGGCCAAGCGTCGGCTCCCGCAGGGTGAAGATCCGGCCAACAAAAACACCCGAAATCTCCACCAGGGAGCATTTTCAGCTCGGTTTTTTCCCTCACATTCGTGCAACTGGGAGTCATATGACTGTACCTCTAAAGTTTAGCCCACATTCCAGGTGGAGTCCCTCCTTGTGATGCAAAGTTCACCAGGGAGCAGCGTGGATGTCGCACTGACCCCATCTAGTGGCTTTACGATGTAATTACACACTGAAAATAATTTGGTAGCAGTATTTGCAGCGAGGCATGCACAAGAAATGTATCATGCAAGTTTTTATTTACTAACAAAACAAAAAATAAAATAAAAAAATAATAGTGATTAACAGTATATGGAGGATCAACACTGACATGACTAATTATGGCCAGAAGTTATTTAACCTCTGCAGCACAGAACAGTGAATATATGAAACCGCTAATAAATTTTTTGACATCCTGATTACAAGTGTTTTAGGGAAGTTGGGGGAGAAGAGAATGTGGTATGAAGGTAAATTTAATAGAATCTGAAAAAAAAAAAACAACTAAGGACAAGTTGTTTTTATAGAATGCTGACTGTAAAAATGTGTCTAAAGAAAAAAACTGGTTTGCCTCCATTATCGATTTCTTGAAAGCACAACTACTTTTTTAATTCTAGGTGGGTTTTTTGTTCTTGCTTTTTTTTTTTTTTTTTTTTTTTTTTTTTTTGTGCTTTAAGGAGTCACAGCTCAGTGGTAAATTATGAATCAGCAAACTGAAAATAGGTCTCAAAAAGAAAAAAATAATTTGATGTTGAAACCAACATTTTCACTGAGCCTTAAAGACTTTGAGGAAATGCTGCTCAGAATAAACATCTGGATGTTTGCAGAAGAAGGTCAAGTTTAACCTTATAAAACGTTGAGAGATAAAATGAATGAGTACAGAAATATGCCAGTCGATGCAGATCTTTTGTAAAATGAAAAAAAAATAAAACTATGTATCTCCCTATGTATCATGTTATGTAACTTTGACATTTTTCGTCTTGACTCATTTTTACTTTGGAAATGGATATTTCTCCACTTCCTGAGTCATCAATTTGTATGAAAAAAAAATTGCATGAACAAAAATGCTGACATATTTATTGGCAGTTCAAGTCAGTTTGTGTGAATGCCTTGTCTAAACCGAGTTTCTCCTGTGCAGCGCAGTGAAGAGGCTGCAGTCTGTGCCGGAGGTCAGGAGGCGACAACATCGAAAGAATTCCAGTTTGTTACAGAGCAAAATAAAGATACACATAAAATGAACAACCTGGCACAAAAATGACTATCACAAAGGTCATTTCAGAATGATCTGAAAACATGCAGGCTACAGAGAAAAACCTGCGTTTGGCTGCCCAAAGTTAACCTGTGCAGGAGTTTCAAGCTTTTTGTAGAATTACATCGGTTTGGTAACTTGAAACACCCTTAATTTGTTGACTTCCTCCTGGCGAGTCAAACTCACACACTGAAAGGGTTGGTGGTTGCAGAATACAGAACTTATTTAATCAGGGAAAGCAAGCAAATGAATACATTCAAAGCCTGAAAATACAACAAGAAATGTATAATTTATGGTTTTCCTTTTACTTCTCTGTATTTGGTGATTCGACTGTTGGATTTCTATAGAATGAAAGTGAAACTGGTTACACTTTATTTGAAGGGTGTGTATAAGGTTGTCATAAACATAAAGGAGTCTTCATGAGTGTTTGACTGTTGTCATGAAATGTCAGTCGGTGAATAATGACACTTTTAATGCAAAGTTGCTCTAAAAGTTGCATTGAAAGTCCATTAAAAGTGCCAACTTTGCATAATTCTGTAAACAATGTCACTTTAATGGGTAAATGAATCTCAGTCTTATGCACATCCCGTCAAATAAAGTGTTACCGTGAAACCCAATGAACTAGAAAATTTATAAAACATTAATTTCTTTCAGTAATTCAATTAAAAAGTGAAACACATATATAAATTCATTGCAAACAGAGGGATTCATGCGGTAATGTCTGCTATTCACCTGCAGCTGTAAAACCTCAAACTACCTCAACTTAGTTTATTTCAGTGCCAACTGAAGCTAAAAGCAAGGTCATTTTTGTCACAATAAATGGGTAAGAGCTCTTCTGCAGTTTAGGTGGAGACTCTGCAGAGTCACATTTCAGTCGTAGCTGCCTTCCTTTTTCACATGCTACCCAGCTTTGCAACAAGTTTTCACATTAGTGCTCAGACATAATAGTCAAAGACCAACACCGTCTGGATCCTCTTCACAGTGAGTACATAAATTAGCTGTATAATTTTAGTACAGCTTTAACTGACCCTTATTTGGGTGATTTGTGGTGGAACAGATTTTTAAAGATTTTTTCCTGTTTTAACCAAAATATATACATTCTTTGATCAGATGCAGCTCCCAATTGTGTTTTATCTCACTGTAATGTGGATACTGCTATCACAAGCTAAAGGTTTGACATCTATCTATCTATCTATCTATCTATCTATCTATCTATCTATCTATCTATCTATCTATCTATCTATCTATCTATCTATCTATCTATCTATCTATCTATCTATCTGTCTATCTGTCTATCTGTCTATCTGTCTATCTGTTGCTGACAAACATTTTTTCATTTGTTTTTCAAACACAGATGACCGTCAATGG
>VMRN01000821.1:4115-16545 GCA_010277015.1 Poeciliopsis turrubarensis | reverse complement strand
TCTGTGATTCTAAACTGGCCACAAGTGACTGAAATAAACAGAAGCAAACTGATGGATTGTTGCAGCAACACCTGCAGCTGTACAGCACTGAGTACCTTGAAATGTTCCTTTAAATAAAAAAGAAAAGAATAGTTATTGTTTTATTATCTAACCATGTTCAATTAGCAAAATTGTGGAAAATAAAATATCTTTTGTGTAAAAAGATTTTATACACACACAGCTGTGTCAGTCTGATGGGTGAGGTGGGAACCCCAAAGCCCAAGTCTTATTGGTCAGTTTGCTTTTGTTTATTTCAGGCTTTGCGTTTTTCTATAAGCTAAGAATGAACGAGTTGGGTTTGAACCTCCTGATCGTTGTTCTACGATCAGCCTGAGCTTCTGACAGTCTGCGCGGTTCTGGCGGGTCGCCGGTTTATTCGCTTTTTTCATGGTTTCATGAACCGAACAGCTGACGGGTCACCCGCTGGCTGACACCTGGAAACTATCACTACACCTGACCTGCAAGAGCACAAGCACCTCTCCAATGCGCAACAATCAGCACAAACCTAAACTACAAGAGCAGCGGACTTTTTGTCCAGACGATGCTAAATAATAAAGACATGAAGCGAAGCCTCTCCAGAGGACGGTGTTGGTTCCCAGGTTCAGGTGTTGCGATGTGCGCTACGAATAAGATGTTTTGGCACAATTTATTGTTTTTTTTTCTTCACAATTTTGTTTATAGTAAATAGGGTTAAATAATAAAAACTCCAGAAGTCATTCCTTTCTTCCTTTACTTAAAGGAAAATGTGAAGGTTGGCCGAGTGCAGCTGCAGGCGCTGCTGCGCTCCGATAGTTTCCTGCAGGCGCCTGCACGCAGTTCTGAACTTTAACAGCAGGAAAGAGTTTTATACGTAAAGTAATTTATTTTAAACGTTTTTATCATTTCCCTCTTTTGAACTCCAAATATAAACAAACGTCATTTTGTTTGTTTACGGACTTTTTCATTCGTGGCTGTTTTCACGTTTATTGCGCTGTTCAGATTGGTCTCGATGTTTCCAAATTAAATGTAAAAACATTTAATGAAATTATTTTTTGTTAGTGCTCCCTAATGACAATGGCTATTTGTAGAAGTAGCTCCGCGGGCGACTGACAAGGTCCCCGCGGGCACCGGGTTGGTGACCCCTGATCTAGACTAAAAACATTCAATGACTAAATTATGACTAAAACTAAAACACCTCAGAGTGCAGAGATCGGGTCCTTTCTTTGACTCACTGTCTGTTGAAAGCTGATGTGGAAGAATAAAGGCCCACTGTGACCTCTGACCTCTCTTTGTTTCCTCTCCATCAGAACAGACCTACATCAAAGCTACAGCTGGACTGGATGTCACTCTGCCCTGCAGAGTCCCTGCCAATAACCCCATCCAGGTCGTACAGTGGAGCAGACCCGGCCTGGGGCCAAAATTTGTGCTCCTGTTCAAAGATGGGATGATGGATGTAAATCAGCAGCATTCGTCTTTTAAGGACCGGGTGGAACTGTTGGATTCCGACATGAAGAATGGAGACGTGTCTATGGTTCTGAAGAAAGTTCAGGCCCGCGATACGGGACAGTTTGAGTGTCGAGCCATTCTGATGGCCCCCACGAAGGAACTCAGGAGGATGATCTACCTGTATATAGCTCCGCTCCCTGTGCCAGGTGAGACTTTGTCTCTGGATCAGAACCTGCAGCTGCTTCCTGGTTCTGAATCTCAGATCAGATGATCGGTGATATGTTAAAGTAACTTTTTAGTTACTTTCAGCAGCCGCTAATGACATTGATCTTTCCCAGTACTTAATTGCAACTTATCTTATGAAGGTATAACAATGTAGCTGCACTCATAAGGTTGGACTGAGGAGTTGTTTTTTAATGGTTACAAAAGTAAAAAAAAAAAAAAAAACAAAACAAAACAAACAAAAAAAACGTTAGTAATTTGTGCATGTTTTTGAGTGTCCCACAGTTGTCTGGAAAACTCTAAGAAGGATTTTAAAGCCCTGATTCTTGCCTGTAGCCTCCTGGTTGTGCGTTACGGCCCTGTGTTTGGTGTCAGAGCACAGCGCACAGCTCTCTTCCTGCCAATCCACAATTCAGATGGCTGCTGCACAAATTTGTGACATTAATCTAGATATTAATAATTATAATGGTGTTTAGTTGCACAACTTTACGGACTTTTTCATTCGTGGCTGTTTTCACGTTTATTGCGCTATTCAGATAGGTCTTGATGTTTCCAAATTTTTGGATAGTTTGACGTCATTCACAGGTAATATATTAGCTTGACATTAACAAAGACACAGCGGGGCAGATCATCCGGGAAATGATGGACAGGGAGAGCCTTACTAAATCTACCTTAATAACGGACAAATTCTGGGGTTTATTATGAGTCTCTGCTTATTTCCAAGCCCAAATGAGGAACTTGATGTTCAAAAACGAGCCCAAAAAGGCGCAACCCGCGACGCATTCAATTTGCAAACGACTTAAAACAAAAAGCCCAAAGCCACTTCGAATAATTCAACTTGGCGACAGAAACTCAAAATAGTTCCTGTTTTTCCACCAACAAAATGTGCATCTTCTTCCATTATTTGCATTTCTGTCGCTGATTTTGTCGCGTAAAGACGTCGGTAACTCGACAAGAAGCGTAGAGGGAATACAATTAAATAACAGAAGAAGATAGTAACGCACAGTAATGCAAAGTGATTTCAATAAGTAACTGTAGTCTGACTACTGGATTTGAAATAGCAATGCGTTAGATTACTCGTTACTGAAAAAAGGGCTCCAACACTGTATATAACTGACTTAACTGGACCTCTGTTACACATGGGATTAGTGTTGTCATTTAACATGAAGCTTACTGAAAGTTTCAAAATTAAAGCCTCAATATTCCTCTCAGGTTAGTGCAATGCCGTAAGCAGTGCAACAATATTAGCTTGCATTATCTTTTTCTCTCTGTAGCATAGTGAGGTGAGGGCACTGTTTTGCACAGCAAGAC
Organism: Poeciliopsis turrubarensis; assembly: GCA_010277015.1. Lineage (NCBI taxonomy): Eukaryota > Metazoa > Chordata > Actinopteri > Cyprinodontiformes > Poeciliidae > Poeciliopsis > Poeciliopsis turrubarensis. The sequence continues at coordinate 13,548 of VMRN01000821.1, read as the reverse complement.
AGTGCATTAATGTTAGCACAAACATTAACATTTTACTGCCTGTCACTAGTGAACTGCCATAGGCTATTATGTTTCAAAATAAAAGCCTCAATATTCTTCTGAGATTAGTGCAGCGACATAGGCAGTGCAATAATATTAGCCTGCATTATTTTTTTCTCTCAGGTTAGGGCACTGCCTTGCACAGCAAGACAGAACATTAGCATGAGCCTTTTACCTTAACTAAGGCATTAGCTATTTCTCTTATATATTAGCCATGTTTAGTACACTGAATGGAGTAAGTCAATTACAGACAAAATGTAATTTTGTCTGTACATTAGCATAAATACTAATGTTCGTATTTATGCTAACATTAGCATATTGGCTAATTTTGGCTTATACACTAATTTTGGCTTATACACTAATTTTAACATACTGAATGGTGCAAGTCCATGTTAGTCAACATGCTTTTGACTCTCCACATGCTATTGATTACATTGCAGCTTTCTTAGCATTGATGCTAATTTTTAGTATCAGAACGCTGGGTCCAAACCGACGGACACACTTTGGCAGGGCCCAGTTAAATTTCTTCAGGAATTTTCTAGTAATTTATTACTATTAGAATCGATAGCTGCAGCTAATTAATCTTTTTTCTAAAATGATAATATTAAATCATATTGGATTATTAGAAAGAAGTGCAATATCTCAATTTCTCAAAATTTGATAAATTAAATCTTCTATTTTGTAGGTTATGAGGTTTTTGTATTTTGAGCGTTGCTGCACAAAAATCCCCACTACAAAGGTGTTAGAGGCCGTTTTTATTCTCTGGTTTTAGGTTGCAACTAATGATTTGTGCTAACTGTCAACAAAACACGAAGAAAAAAGCAGTGCTAAGCTAGCTCCATCTCTACATTTTCCCACCTCTGCAGGGTTCTGTCTCATCGCGTCGTGTGTTAGAACTTTTTCTCAGTTTATTTTATTTATACTAATTTCTCCGCAATTCTAACTGTTATTAGAATTATTTCACTTACTGTTATTTCAGTTAGACTGTATTTTTTGGTGTTTCTTTGAAATATTTTCCACTCAGAAACGTCTGATGAATGTAAATTTCAGATGAAACCAGGGAATAGATTCCTCCCTGCCTGCATCTCTGTTCCTGCTGTCTGTGGTTTTCTGGCAGTTTGTTGCTGCTGCAGGTCAGATTCAGCTGTGACACACAACTGAATTTCTTGATGAACGACCTGATGAATTTTAACTTACAGAAAATCAAGAACAAACATCAACAAGGCGTTTTGGCTTATTTTCATATTGTGAAGAATTATCTGTGTAGATAATCTAGACTAAAAACATTCAATGACTAAATTCTGACTAAAACTAAAACACCTCAGAGTGCAGAGATCGGGTCCTTTCTTTGACTCACTGTCTGTTGAAAGCTGATGTGGAAGAATAGAGGCCCACTGTGACCTCTGTGTTTCCTCTCCATCAGAACAGGCCAACATCAAAGCTACAACTGGACTGGATGTCACTCTGCCCTGCAGTGACCCTGACTATAACCCCATTCAGGTCGTACAGTGGAGCAGACCCGGCCTGGGGTCAAAATTTGTGCTCCTGTTCAAAGACGGGATGATGGATGAAAATAAGCAGCATCCGTCTTTTAAGGACCGGGTGGAACTGTTGGATTCCGACATGAAGGATGGAGACGTGTCTATGGTTCTGAAGAAAGTGCAGGCCAGCGATACGGGACTATTTGAGTGTCGAGTCATTCAGACGGCCCACGGGGAGGAGCTCAGGAGGAGGGTCTATCTGGATGTAGTAGGTGAGTCAACCTGCATGTAGCTCCGCCCCCTCCACCAGGTGAGACTTTGACTCTGGATCAGAACCTGCAGCTGCTTCCTGGTTCTGGATCTCAGATCAGATGATAATGATGATGATGATGATGATGATCTGTGATATGTTAAGGAATATCCATATTTATCCCACACAATCTGAACATTTCCATTAATTTATTTTCAATATGTGGTCTTTGTATATAATCTAAGAGGAAGTAGCAGATTAGCAGCAGATTTTAAATATACTTCCCATTGAGCCCAGAGTTTTGTTATAAATATTTTTATTGATATAATAATTAACTTTCATAGTTTTCTGAGCTGCTAAGTGAATAATCATCAACAGAAATAAAAGCTGGAATACTTCAGTGAGTTTGGAATCAGTCTATATAAAAAGTTACACTTGGTGAATAGTTACTTTAAGAAATGAACTCTTCATTTTTCTAATTTACTGTCACCTTTACATCTAACACTAACATCTACCAGCTAACTTGGACTAAATGAAGGAAACTTACAGATGGTGACATGAAGCCGATGCCTGAAGCAGCACTGTCCACTTATCTAGACTGAGCGCGTTGCTAATGTTAGCACTGCTATACCAGGGTTTCTGCACAATAGTAAAAGGTATTAAGCTAAATAAATTAGCTCAAATTAAGGCCAGTAAAAGGTAACAAATAGAATTTGACTTGGTAGTAAATTTTTCAAAAACATTTTCATGACCTCTTCAGTATATTTAGATATTTACATTGATGCCGACTTTTTGTTTTAAGTTTGTTTAACTATAAAGTCTGTATTAAAAATTGTATCTACTCCCAGGACCTGAGCTGACGTTGTAGACTCGATAGACCTCTTTCACGCTTCCGTGTTTTAATGCGGATGTGGGGTTTGACGACTTCCGGTCGCTATACCGTTAGCTTTGAAAGGCTAACGCTAGTTTCGGAGCAGTTGTTTTTGTTCAGTCCCTGGTTGTTCATGTGGTGCAAGAAAACAGCCATATCTGTCCTATCATGCGAACCCAACGGACCCGGACCAACGTAGGCAGTGGATCCAGGCGATCCGAAGAGATGAAGGTTCCGATTTTTGCATAAAGACAGGGAGCACTTTCGTATGTAGCCGCCACTTCACACTGGAGGATTTTGTGTGTTGGGGGATCCACCACCAGCCGCCTTAGAAGTGGAGCTGTTCCTTGCCTTTTTGCCTGGAATAACTTCACTGCTCCAGCAACGAACGAGTCTGCTTTCGAGGGCTAAGAAACGGCAGTTTGTCCTCTCTCAGAAAGCGAGCCAGGCTCAAGATGCTGCTGCGGACCATGATTATATGGCACATCCACCCGCAGGTAAGCATCAAATTTAGATAGTACATTGTATACACTTGCCATGTAAGATAATTTCAGTCAAATATAACTGTTCAACAGACCCTTAAATAGTTTTAAGTTTGATGGTGTGTTACATAATTTCCGTTCAGTGTTACTTTTGTCTCTTAATGCATACCGTAGTAGGGGCAGTAATGACGTCATCATATCTGGTGGGGGGTGGGGTAGCCGAGCCACAGTGCTAACATGTGGGAGAGACAGGATATGTGTGTTGGCCTCATAAGTGTGCGTTATTGACAAGCAAGTTGCAATATTTGCGTGTTTAGTGCAGCTAAATGAGTGATTTGTAGTTGATGTGTTTACTGGTATTTCACCTGTTGCTCAGTCCCAGCTGTCTGTTCTCGGTGTGTATTGAAGTATGTTGTGCTGAACATATATAGCTACTTGTCGGGCGCAGAGGCATAGTTATTAGTTAATTAATAACTAATAACTAGTTATTAATAACTAGTTACTAGTTATTATTTATATATTAGTTTATATAAATAAACTAATATACATTAGTTTATTTAATGTATAATGCATGGTGTAATTTGTAATGATAGAATACTTGGAACTTATTTTCCGTATTTCTGTTTATTCTAGGAGACCACACACACATATGCCAAGCACTCACCCACACCCACCGAAACACACCTTGATGCCCATTACTGTTGTTGGATTAAGATCTGTAACCTAACTTGGAATACAGAAAGCCACAAGGAACCTGCCTCATGTCTTCCTTCTTCCACCTGCTGCACCACATCTGGTCCAGAACTGAATCCTGGCCGAAGTCGTGTTCTGGCCGACACTCCAGGTTGAGAGCAGTGATCAACCTGAACAGCCTTAAACCACCCTACAACCTCAGAGCAGACTCACCTACAATAACCATTACTATAATAATTTGATTATTATGATCACAAAATAATGAAATCATTATTATGAGATTATGTGGTAGTTATGTATTAAGACAATGGCTATACATGCACCGACTCACAACATGTATTGATCTTCACAGAAGTAATGTTATAGCTATATAATTAAAACTTCATGCTAACCGTATTTTATGCTATTTAATTTTATGGTTTACAGGTGCACTTGATGAAGCTCTGGAAGGAGTTGGAGGCCAGACTTCAAAAAGTGGATTTGTCTGCCACACTTTTTAGCCGCTACTGTGCTTCTGATGACCAGTTCTACACCAAATTTCCATCTGAATGTGTGTTCTGAATCCATTGCACCCTATGCATCACGCCTTGTGTACCGGACCAGAGCACAGAAACTTGGAGAGGAAGCATGTGCTGAAGCCAGATTGATGAGGTCCTGATGTACTCATTCAGGGTAGCAGTGGCAGTGAAGGAGCAGCTTATTGCTGACATGTTTCAAGTCAGCATAGCTACTGTCAGCCGAGTGACCATCACCTGGGCCAACCACCTCTTCATTGTGTTCTCTTCCATCAACATGTGGATTTTCAGGAGTACAAGTCGCACCGGAATATAAGTCGCATTTTGGGGGAAATTTATTTGATAAAATCCAACAATAAGAACAGACATGTCATCTTGAAAGGCAATTTAAAATAAAAATAGAATAGAGGGAACAACAGGCTGAATAATTGTACAGTGTGCTAACATTACATGATGCATAATGAACTGAGAACGTGCCTGGTATGTTAACATATTAAGAGTTATTCAGATAACTATAGCATATTTAACATGCTGACAAGTTTACCAAACCACCCATGTCTCCAAATCACTAAATTTTCATCTTCTGTGTTGCTTGTAAACAACTCTGCCAACTCCGGAACGTACCTTCTACCACACACATTATCAACACCGGCCTAGAGCGCCCTCTTGAGGTTTAGTGTGAAAACCTCATGTGAAAAAGTGTGAAAAACATGTAATATGATATAATAATGTGTTGATAATTTCACACATAAGTCGCTTCGGAGTATAAGTCACACCAAACTGAAAAAAACTGCGACTTATAGTCCGGAAAATACAGTAGTTGTGAGAAGGTAAAAGCCAGTTTTCTCAGCGATTTCTGAAGTTCCCTCCAAATGTCCGCGTCATCTTGGACTGCACAGAAGTTGCTCTGGAGACGCTATCATCCCTCACCTTACCGTCTGAAACGTTCTGCACCTATAAGAACCCGACCACTGTGAATGCTTTGATTGGAGTTGCTCCCTGTGGCTTGGTGACAGTCATTTCAGCGTTGTACACAGGCTGCATCGTAGACAAAGAAATAACAAAGGTCAGTGGAGTCCTTCCTCTGCTTGAGCTGGGAGATAAAGTCATGGCAGGTAAAGGCTTTTTTATTCAAGAACTCCTTCATGAACCAATCCACCATTGAGGCATCCTGGCCAGTTCAGCAAGAAAGAGACAGAGACCCAGCCCATTGCTTGGCTGCAGATCACTGTCGAGCAGCAGTCATTAGAGTAAAGTGCTGCCACATCTGGGGTTCTCTGGTGCCTCTCACTTTAATAGGAACTGTCAATCAAATCTGGCACAACTGTTGTGTTTTGGCAAATTATCAAGGCCCATTTTGTGTTGCAGACTAAATTATTTCTGTATGTTAATTGTTGTAGTGCTTTGTAAAAAGTTATTTAAATATCTAGACTATTAAAAAATATATTTAAAAAAAAACAATTTTTTTTATTTTCTTGCTTAAGTTGAATTGCACGGAAAACAAATCAAGTACAATTTACAAGAACTAGCAAAGACAAAAAACCCTTAACTGTTTCATGTTTTATAATTGTACACCATACATTGATTTTAATTATGTAAATTAATATATATCAAATTTATACAATAGTTGCAAATACTTAAGACAACCTTAAGCATTTTCAAAACAGGTTACAAAACAACTGCAGTTAAGAACATTTTTGTAAATTATGCAACTTCCTTTTAAAGAAATTTGGACGTCTGTCTATGTTTCATGAGTAACAACTATTTACAGTGATTCACAGCTTGAGATTAGATATTTGAAATGCAAAGGAACAAAAGGGTAAGTTACACATTTTATAATATTGCATTGACATGAACAGTGAAGGTGTTGAAGTAAAATAAGTCCAGGTTAGATTTCATTTGATCAATGAAAGACTCATTGCGCCACACCCGCTCAACCGTTGTTAGCGTTTCAGTGACAAAGTCGCACCATTCCAACCCGCTGATTGCCAGCTGACCCTGTACCTGCCAGTAGTAGGCGTGCGAACGCCTCAAAACTGCGTGGCCATCCTGGACCTTGAGGTGAGCAACCTGAGACACATCATTCTTCATGCTGCTTTTTACCTCAACCAGTCCAAACGAGGTGATTGTGACGGGTCAGGCACCTTACCATCTGGAGTTGCATCAACATATGATGTGTCATGGCGAACAGTGAATCCCACAGGAAGCACGTTGACCCTCAATATCTCAGCAGTTTGCCAGCATCTCAGACTCCTCCTGCAGACCATGCTTTATGGCGGCAGTTTGTCTAGTGGACCCCCTGATCATGTGAGATGTCAGTGCTGTGGCAGTAGACTCCTGCTCTGCACTTCCTCTGCAAGCATCACGGAAACGGCTAGCAGTAAGTCTTGGTTGTCGAAGATGGACCCATGCAGGACATCTGGACTGCTCTCTTGTTCTGGCCTCTATTTCATAAGACATTTCCAGTGACACTTGCAGAGACTGATGATGCAAAAGTTGACCGAGTGTGGGCACAAAGCACATATTCAGAAGACATTGCAGCATCAAAGGAAGAGAAGGGAAGTCTGGAGCCATGTGGTGCAGAATGATGCTACCAGAGGACTTCTCAGGTGGGCACTGATAAGACATTGGTGAACCCTGTGGCACAGGCCCAAATGTGGATGGAACCAGCTCCAAATGTGAAAGACCATGAAGGACAAGAGCAGGAAGTGGTTGGGACTCCAGCTGCCGTAGTTTTTCTCCTGATGCCAGAATGCCAGGATCTGGAAGTGGTCCTACAAACATCAGTGACACAGTCATAATAATCAGAGGTTTTGACAAAGGAAACATAGGTACAAAAATATACCTGTGTAAGCTCTGTAAAGTGTGGAGAGCAGATATCTTTTCCCCATAGTTTTGGGTTTCTGCACCACCATGTCGCTGACAGGTTCAGGACAAGAGTGGAGAAGAAATAGTTTGTCAGAAAGATGACAAACTAAAGAACAAATGAAGGGATGGCTGAGCAACTTGTTAGGACATAATGGGACTGATTTGGCACAGTTTAGATTTTTATCAAACTTGCAAATGAAACTAATTGGTTGCAGTTGAGCCTGTATTTCTTTCATTGCCTACAGAAAATAAATATTCCAAAAAACTATGAGAGGAATTATATTTGATACAAGTAATATTGAGATTACAACAAATTTGATATGGCAATTATAAAATACAGATCGGAAAAGAACGTAAACGGCTGCATGACACAATCAAAGGAGCAATAAATTGACTACATAACTATAGTACTGTTATTTTAAGATCAAATATATGACAGTATATGTAATATAGTATATGTAGTATATTTATATATCACATACCAGAGGCAATGTGTTCCTCTCTTTTTTGTGCCCTGTGTTCTTGGTCTGTGCAGGAGGAGCAGTTGGCAGCTGGAGTTGGGAGTAAGACTGATGTCTCAGCCAGATCTAGAGAAACTCATTCATGCGTTTATCTTCAGTTGCATTGATTATTGTAACAGCGTCTCACAGGCCTGTCCAACAAATCATTCCTCCAGCTGCAGCTGATCCAGAAGCTGCTGCTCATGTTCTCACTAGAACCAGGAAGTTAGAGACATAACTCCAGTTTAAAGTCCCTCCACTGGCTCCCTGCAGCTCAAAGAATAGACTTTAAAATACTGTAGTTAGTTTATGAATCACTGAACGGTTTAGCACCACAATACATTAAAGAGCTGCTGCTGTTGTATCAACCTGCCAGACTCTCAGGTTCTGGTTCTGGTTCTGCTCTGCATCCAGAACCAGAACCAAAAGAGGAGAAGCAGCTTTCAGCATCTATGCACCAAAAACTTGGAACAAACTTCCAGAAAACTGTAAAACAGCAGAAACCCTGACTTCCTTTAAACCTCAACTAAAAACCAGCTGATTAGAGTTTTATTGGAAACGTAACATGGATCAATGTATTGATTATTCTATGACTTTGTGCTTTTGTGTTTATGATGTAAAGCACTTTGAAAAGCCTTGCTGCTGAAATGTGCTGTACTAATAAGATTTGATTGATTGATTAATTGATAGTGTGCAGTCTGGTAAAGAAGTGCAAACCTTTACCAGCTGCACAGCTGCAGGTAGATTATTCATTATTCATTAGCAGGAATAATCCAATAATTCAGCCTTTTCTTTTCCAACAGCCAGTGACATCTAAAATAGACGACTGTTATAGCATCAATACATATAGCATGTTTAGCTTCAAACAAGTAATAGATTCTGGTTTGAAGCTTCAACGACAGCAGAAAAACACAGACTATGTAGCAACAGAAACAGAAAACAAATAGTAACCACTGAACAGGAAGATGTTAGAATAAGTTCTGAGCTGTCCAGAACGTGAACGTTCATCTGTCACATCTGAACTCGAACTACCGAACAACCGACTGTTTCAAACCTGCAGCTTGATCTGTTCCTCATTTTTCTTCATGGATCTGAAGTTCTGACAACTTCTTGTCCCTCGACAGTTTGACACCACGGAGATGCAGAAGTAAAGCACAGTTTCAACATCATCATCACCATCATCAACTCACAACTAAGATCTAACTCGCTGTTTTTCACTAACTAAATACATTTCAGAATGTCAAAGTATAATTGAAAAGTTTGAACTGTCTCCAGTATTCCCAGTAATTTAGCAAACTAAGTTAAGTTTCATTCCGATGTTTGTGTAGTTCATATATTGTAGCTAGCGGTTAGCTCGCTATATGTGGATGTTTTATATGTGGAAGAACTCGTATCCTTTCATGTTTGTTGGCGGACAAATTCGCCGCTGCCATTTCCTCCGCATCAGCGAAAGGAAGTGCTGGTGAATTAAGTAATGATGACGGAAAGCAGCAAAGGAGGAGGAGAGACATTTATCAGAGTACTTGAATTACAGTCACCAAAACAGGAAGTGCTCCAGCTCTGTCAGATGCAGCTTCCGGTTGTCCTGAAAAAGGTCCATCTGAGAATGATTTTTATTTTATAAAACAACGTGATGAACATTATGTGTCCCAGATCTATACTAACATGTTCAGTAAAACAGGTGGTGGTTTCTCCTGGCTGTTACTTTGACTGGTCCATGTTTGTAGTTTCTCC
>VMRN01000820.1:0-14090 GCA_010277015.1 Poeciliopsis turrubarensis | reverse complement strand
AGTAAAGATGGCCGCCGCAGCGCTGAGTTTACGGCAGTAAAGATGGCTGCCGCAGCGCTGGAACTGGAGGACATTTTAAATATCCAGTATAAATAAACAATACAAAAGAAATAAGAATTAAAATTAGTAATTAAGTCTCTGTAAACTAAATGGTTCAGTTGAGATCAAAACTCCAGACTGAAAACTTTTATCATCCAGATTTTGGTGAAAAGAGAAAAACAACAAGTCATGCAAATGTAAATTATTGAGCTGGTTTTAAATTTCAATGCGATTAATTGATTTATTGGTTATCGGCTCCGGCCTTTTCAGAAGCTACGCTGATTTTCAGATCCAGTTTGACTTGACGGTCCATGTCCTCTCCAAACGGAGATCCTTGCAGTTCGTGATATCACCGTTTTTAACGGTTCATTTTCTACTCCAGTCAGCAGTAAAAACTGAATATTCATTCGTTTTGTTGCGTCTGAAACCTGAAAGCAGCACAAAGCTGCAGCAGCAGAGACCTCCCTGCTGCCTTCAACGTGCTGCTTCATCAGAGGACAACGCAGCAACATGACTGAACAACATTCCTGAGCACCTTTCAGAAAACATCCTGACCACATGCGCTGCGCTCCAGAGGACACATGTTCGTCTGGATGATGGGAGCCACATGCCCTCTGACTCACAGCAAATATGAAAGAAATGCCAAACACGCCACAGAGAGGATAACAGCAGTTACCACACGAACCGAAAGCCTGACAGGAGGAGAGCCGAGTTCATGAAGCCACGGGAAGCAGACCGACTTACTGAAGCCGATTCATTCGCTCCACATGCCAACGACTAACAGGTTACCGCCTTCAGTGCCAGCAGACGCCGCGTCAGTCCATTCAGGCGATTTATCAGATTAATCAGAAACTGATTTAGTAAAAGAGCAACCCTCAGAGCAATAACTAGGCCAAAACAAAAATCTGACGAATTCATTCAAGCTTCTGGGAAATTCCTGAAACGGAAATTAAATATATCTTGGTTTTTATTTGTTTACAATCTTTTATATTCCATTGCAAATCTTATTGTAATTTGTTATGATTTTATATCAAACTTCCTATTATTTATTTTGCGTCATTTATCTACCTGTGAAGCTCTGAGGTTGTTGGAAATATGCTATGTAAATAAACTTTGGCCTGATTTATGAGCAGCTTGCTTCAGGAATCCAGATTTAGCCTCAGTTACGACCCACAGGCTGGACGGGCGCATCCCGATCGACAGCGCTGTCAGGCTGGGTGAATCTGCAGCAGAAACATCAGATGCCGGCCGGTCAGTAAAGCTGCGGCCAGTGACATCACGTCTCGTTTAACCACATGAGAGGGACCACCAGGCGGCGGGATTCTCTGCTCCACTGCACGTCTGACGGGTTTATTTAAGCTGCTGTTACAAACCGAAGCCTGTTTATTTGATCTGTGAGTGTCTGTTTCCCCAACGCTCCCTGAACACCTCGCTACTCACCCAGAGCGTCAGCGGGACCGGCAGCACCTGGCCTGAATACGATTAACCAACTCAAACGATTAATCGTGATTATTCATGGAAACTAATCAGGATTTATCACAACTAAACCTGATTAACCATAACTATGATTAATCAATGATTAATTATTATTAAACACCATTAACTGAGATTAGTTGTTGATTAATCACGATTAATTGCTTTAATTCTAATATTAATACTTATTGAATAATCATAATTATTCAATAGTTAAAATAATTGTCAACTAATTTAGTAATCGATTGTTAACTAGAACATGCAGATTTGAAAAAAGAACACACACTCTGTAATTAAACCAAAACTGTTGAAATTATTTACACATTTTGCACCTAGAATAAAAATAATCTTTGTAAATCTGTTCAACCCAAATGATCAGATGTTCACTAAATTGCTTTTACTGCAATGAAATATTAATTTTCTTAGAACTGAATTGTTTTTTTTGTCTTTAATAAATTTTTAATATGGTTTAAAAAAGACTAAAGTGAAAAATCTGCAAAATATCTCATTTTTAAATCGGATTAATCAATAGAATAATCAATTAGTCATCAGAATACTGATAGGATAATTGATTACTAAAATCATCGTTTCAGTTGATAATGAGGACGGACGATTAATCGGTGTTGCCTTCAGTCTGCTGCAAGGCAAAACTTGCATTGTTGCACAGATTAACATTTTCCAACATGAACATGCAGGCAGAAGGAAAAAGCCTCCTGAAACATTTCTGCCTGAAATCATTCATGTTGATCTGGTTTCTGGGTCCAACAGGAGGAAACAATGTGCCGACAAGCTGCTGCCTAATCCAAAGGAAAACATTTATTCAGGCTTTCGCTGCCATTTGTGTGCCACTGTGGTTTGTGAGTAATGAATTCTGGTTAATCCCCAGATTCACACCAAGTTCCTGAGTCACCAGCAGAAAGCCACAGGATCCTGTGGATCTGCTGCCACCAGCGACCCAGCAGGAAGCCAGAGCGCAGCGGCGCTTCTCACGTCTGACGGAGGCTTCAGATGGTTTCATGACGCAACTCTGGGCAGGTTGAAACTTCTGGTTCACTCACTGAGGAGGTTCCTCCATCTTTTCCCCAGTGTTAGTATTTATTTAAATGTTTTTATGTTGATAATTTAACTTTGTCTTTGGTGGTGGGTTTTGTATGAGCTTGTTTACTAATTTGGGTGCACACATTTAGTAAACACCTTATGTTTATTTAGATCATTAACTATTTTGTTGTTCGGCTGATGAATGATTTAAGGGAAACCAGGAAATGGAACAAACCATCAGGGGCTTGATGAGGAAGATTCTTCCTCTCTCTCTACTGATAGCTTGACTTCTAAAACATTTATGGTGCCTGGTTGTTTTGTTTTAATAGTTGTGTTAAAGTTAAAATGTTTTGATTAGAACTGGTTGTTACATTCTGTGTCTTCATTGCGGCAGGTCAGTTTTTGGTTTATGTTGAGTTGCATAAACCTCAGCTGATTTTCTTTGGGCCTGTTTTTCTTATATTTTCGAGGTTTGCTGTAGAAAGCCATATATTAAGATTCTTTTGAAAAATAAATAGAAGTAATTTTTTATATATGCCTTTGTCCTTGTTCCTTGCTGGTTGGACCGTAAAACCCGCACTACATGTTTCTCTGCAAGCATGCAGACAATTAGACATCAGCCAATGATTATTAATCAATTAATCAGGTAACATACGTGTCTCACATTATGAAGGTTTTTCAGTTAAGCTTTCCATCTTTTTATACAATATTAGAAATACATTAAAATGCAAATAATTCAGTTCAATTTTGAAGTCAGAAAATAAAAATTTTCCCACCCAAAATGCCGTAAGATCATTTTTTTCATCATTTGCAGAATCTGCAGCCAAAAGTCCTTTATCATCAACATGTGAAAACTTTCTGCTGGACCAGTCTGGTGATTATTTAGCATCTCATTAATAATCAGATGCACAATAGAATAGAATAGAATTTATTGATCTTAGGTGATAAATATAAAGTTTGTAAAATATATATATACCTAGAGTGATAAGTTTAAAATGACTAGATATAAACAAATGAATAAACAAATAACAAGCAATCACATGAAATACATATATCAATAAATAACCTATAAATGAGCGAAGAAAAACTTTGACTCAATTAGCAAAGACTCGGGCATCATAAAGCCTGAGGCAGAACGACTTTCTGAGATAAAATGAGTCTCCAGCTGCAGCTGCATCCGACCAGAAGAGACTCGATGTCCAAGTCGGCCTGCGCTAGCTAACCCGACACTAATCACCCGTCACAAGGTGATGAATAGGAGATTTAATTTTTCACAGACTTTGAATCAGGTGAAGAAGTTCTGGGTTGAACAGATTTAGTTTAAATGAAAATGTTTAGATTTTTTGTAAAGTTTTGGCTTATTTACAGCTCTGACTGAGTTCTTCTTACAGCAAACGATTTTTTAAGTGCATACAACAGTTAATCCACTGCTAAAGTAGCTGATCATTGTTTCAATAATCAATTAATCGTTATCAATCACATCTTCTTAATACACACAAGCAGCTGTTAAACTGAACTCATTTCAGTTTAACAGCGGTTACACAGCGTTCTGGCGCCCGCTCTAACGCAGCACCCTCTCAGCGCTCTGAGTCCTGATCGTTGCTCTGCTCTGGCCGGTTCTGCCGTTCCTCCGTCTCTCTGAGTCTGCAGGGTTTGTTCCTGTGCTGCTGACGGTTCGATGCCGTTCGACCCAAACTCTGCTCTACATCTAATATCTGCGCCTCCTGCTGGAACCCGCTGCGTGTTTTTCTTTCTGCCTCCCACAGAAACTTTATCTGCTCACGGCAGAATATGCATCATGAATCATGAACCACAGTTACTTCATTTATTTATACAGGAACTAATGTTTTCAGGACTTTTTCTCTCCATGAACTAATGCTGATGTATGAAATCTGAGTGAATTATTCTCCAATTCCAGCCTGGTGACATCAAAACAATCAGTTTTCATTTTCCCAGCAGATCTGAACCAATCTGGCTGTGGATGTAAACACAATAATCAGGCTGATCATAACAAACCGTGTGGAGAGTGGAAGGCCTCTTCACACTGAGGATCATCATCATCATCACCACTGAGCTGCTCTCGGCTCATGTGAAGCCGGAGCCACCGTCCCGTTTCCACCTGGCTGATGGAGCAAAAGCCTCTGATTCACAGCAAACGATGCTGACGCCGTTTCAGATGTTTCCATGGATACGACTCGCACCGCATTTCTGAACGCAACCGAACTGGGAAAGCACCGATCCACTTTTTCATTTCCAGTACCGATATCTGAGGTTTGGTATTGGCCAACACCGATCAGTTACAGAAAAACAAAACATTTAAAATGTGTCTTTTTTTAAAAATGACAAGTGCATTAAATAACTCTCCAGCAGTACAGCTCAGTTAAAAACATCAACAGCTTCACAAAGTTTGGACAAAACTTGTAAAAACAACTTTAACTCGTTAAATCAGAGCAGGAAAATAACTGATAAAGAAAATGAATTTGACTAAATTGGTCAAATATGTAAAAACAAACAGCAGCAAATCTTCCAGATGTTTCAGAAAATGCAACTAGAAATTTTAAATATAATGTAATTAAACATAACATAGAATCAGCCTGAATAGATCTGCTCTTATGGGAGCATTGATCCCAGATCTACAATTTTCAATATCAGATTGGTGCATCTCCAAACAAAACATTTGCAATTTACTGACGTCAGGTAAAGATAATACATTCGCCACATAGATGCAGAGGATTTGCCTGGCTGCTAAACAGCTAATGCTAAGCTATGCAGACGCTCTGTCTGCGCTGACGAAGATCCGCTCACACCGAACACTCTGAGTGGCTCCAACTGAAGGCAGAACGACCCATTTTCTGATTTACTCACATCAGTCATTTCACCACTTGGGGGCGCTGACGCAGCAGCAAACTATAATCACTGAATGCTTGTTTGTTTGATCTTCACGAGGAACATCCCACTCACTGAAATATGTTTCACGTGGGAATCGTGGCACACAGAGGAAAGAGAACGTTCACAGCAAAAACAGAAAAAGGTTCAATTAATGAAATATTCCTCAGTTAAAACCTTTACAGACAGATGCTTCCCTCTCAAGATCAACTCTACTGAAACCAGCAACTTCTGGTTTATGTATTTCTGCAACTGAAGAGAAGCAGAAAACTGAAAGGATTTCTTTCCAAGTTCAGTTTGGGCGTTAGGCGTCAAAAGCAACAAAAATGATTTCCTCTGGTGGATTTTCTGTTTATAAATGCCAAAAATTAGGAAGGATCAGTGCAAAAGTAACGTCCCCAGTCCTGACGCAGCTGAACTCTGTAACCAGACAAACTCTGAACTTCAAGTTCCACAAAATGAAACTGATTCCTTTCAGCTTACAATGATGAATGAAGTGACAGGAAGCAGAAAACTGCAGCTTCAGGCTCCAGGTTTTGTTCTTCGTTACCTGCCTCAAACACGCAGCGGTCCGGCCAGCAAGGAAGAGCTGCAGCGATTCGTGGCTGCTGGATGTGAAGTGGCTCATTGTTTCCTGCGAAGAGCCTGCAGTGGCTCAGTCGCCTTATATAGCGAAGCTACAAATTAGCGGGCAGGCCTCTGGAGCCTATTGTCTCTGGATGAAACAAGCTGGTCGCAGTCATGCAGCGACACACACTCAAAGCCTCGGGTCCGACCGCAGGGCTGATGCTGCGCTTGTAAAAATGACCAGAATGGAGGATGACAAGTTCAGGGAGAACAGTGTGTGCGGCAGACCGCAGCTGCTCTCCTTCCTCTGAGTCCTGATCCTGCATGAGGTTAGGTCCGTGCAGCTGCAGGAGACGCAACTAAAGCCATGCAACATGATGTAACCCGTCAAAATAAAAGCTGGAGGACTGCATGATAAGAAAAGACAAGAAGAGAAACAAAGAAAACGGAGAAAGGGGAAGAAATTTTCCCATATTTCTGTTAAATCCTAAAACAAGCATCCTAGCTTCATCTGTTTAGTTGAGTCTGACACACACACACACACACACACACACACACACACACACACACACACACACACACACACACACACACACACACACACACACATCTAAACCCAAACAAGATAAACCTCTATGTTTGCAGCTTCATCTCAGTAACATAGACAAGCTGCCAGGACTCGGTGGGATCTTTAATTATCGTCTTCAGCCTAAATCATGTTACGTTCATTGTCTCCTTCTGCTGCTTTTCCTTTGGTGGAACCCAGTTTTTCCATTTCCCGCTGCAGCTTGCTGAGATTTCAGCCCACACTTTTCAGAAAGCACAAAAGAAGCAAAGACGACAGTTTTCTGGAAGGAGAATGGTGAAGCAAAGGTCAAACTAAAACAGATCTGAAATGATCCTGCAGGCTAAGACTGCCGGCTGGCTGCTTTTAACCTAAAATCCTGTCTTCACTGCTAATCCAGACGCATTCAGGAAAATTTGATGGAGGACGATCTGCAGCAGGACTTCCACCTGAGAGGAACAGACTGTTCTGCTTCAGATCTGGCCGCCGATCTCCAGACGGAGACAAGGAGGAGGAAAACTCCGTGGCGGGCGTCCGTGTGTTTTGTGTTTGTTTCTGTTTGTATGGGACGTATAAATATATCCGTACAGGTTTTCAAGTGGCTTTGTGGTGTTCTGGATTTAGACGAGGCCTGGCTGAATCTCCTCTCACCCCATTCATGTGGCGCAGTCCGCATTTCTGCTGAGTCTCACTTCTCCTATAGGCTCTACCGCAGCCAGGCGCACAGTCCCACTCTGTTCTGTCTGGTGCTGCGGCTCACTTCAGCTCCTTTTCACTCAGCTTTTACACCAAGTATAAAAACAGCAGAAACGTCTTTAAAGTTTGAAAACTTATACTGGTGAAATGTCAGAATCCATCCGACGTCGACTGGATTTGCCGTTCTGAGGAACCAGAACCGGCTCCTCTGGGGAATGTCAGAGCGGGATAAATGGTTCTGGGTCGAAATGTGAGCAGAAAAACCTCGAGGGGGCGGAGCTTAGCCACAAGGCTCCAGGTGAGAACCGCAATCCGGCCGCCATGATGCCGAGGGAAAAACAACCTAAAAATGATCTATAACATTATTAAAAAATATATGTTCAAAGCCTAAACAGTGTGTAAAATCTAATCTGAATTATTTATGCAACATACTCTCATTAAATCAGAGGTTCCCACAGTGGGAACCTCAGGGGGCGCAGTGCCATTGCAGGGGGGTGCGGGAAGCGGCATGGATGACAAAACAAAACAAAAAAACACTTACACAAAAATGTTTCACTGTAAAGATGGTTTGTAGTTCTGATGCAACCTGAAGTGTGGAGTTTGAAAACTAAATATGTGCAAAGGTTCATGTCTGGTTGAACGATGTGCCCAGTTGATTTTATTTTCTGTTTCGGGGGGTTTATTGTGATCCATGGGGGGAGAAAATCTTTGGGAGCCTCTGGGTTAAATAGTGAATTTCCTGTCAGTTTTTCTCTGGAAGTGACACAATGGAGAAACTAACCAGCCAATCCTGTGTGGTTGCTAAGGGAAAATGATTAACATTCAACCAATCAGCATCGAGCGCTCAGACTATAGAAGATGCCAGAAAGTTTTGGGTTGCCATAGTGACATGGTTGCCATGTTTTAAAAGCTTTAACCTCCACATCGCTCTGCTCTTCACTTTGTTCTGGTCATCAAATGCTAATATTTGCTCTTTGCAGATAATCACTTATTAACGCTGCTGTGTTTTATTTTATGCCCAAGCTGCTCTGGTTAGCATAATGCTAATGCTGCTCTGGATAAATGTTGCTCACATTTCTTTTTTTTTTGCTGGTGCTGATGTTGCCTGTGAGTCTCTGCTGCTGTTTTTGTGTTAACGTTTGGCCGGTCTGAGCGCTAAAGTCGTGTTTGCTGACTCAGATCTATGAACTTTCATATCTGGTAGATTTATGCAGATAAATCCAGACAGTTTGCTTGGTGTTAATCAGCAGAACCTGGTTCTGTCCTCCTGACTACAGAGTTAAACTGATGTGATTATTCCAGCTGTCATTAGCTGATTCTCTGATTTTTGTTCAGAGTTAGTTTAATTACCTTTTGACACCGAGTTAATAATTAAATCCTTTATATTTTGCAGGTTACTGAACATTTAACTAATTTACTTTGGCTGTCATAGTGGTGTTTTTTCTGGCTCCAGGATGGTTTTAGTTAGACATGGGCTTTGTTGCCTTTCTTGTTATTTTGCTGGATGAAAAATTTAATGTTATTGTGGAACTGCAGACATTTTCTTACTTTTCATTTGAATCCTCATGCTGGACTAGGAAGAAAAATCCCAACAAGAAGTTTTTTCACCAGCTGCCCCTGGACTCCATCATGAGTACAGAGTAAAAAAAGGTTGGTATTCATTCAAAAACCACAATTGACTGCAATAAAAAAACTGCAGCCATGCTGACTTCATAAATGTAGGTCTGACAATGAAACTCACAGTTTCATTGCAGAAAGCTGCAGTCGTTCTGTTCTGATGGTCATCAGAAGTCGACTTCTCCATTAGCAGCGCGTTGCGGCCCTCTCTGCTGCCACTAAACGGTTAAAGCTGAGCGAGAGTTGCCAGTCGCAGTGATAGTGGTGTTTCTGCGCGAGCTGATCCGGCTCCAGGATGGTTTTCATTTAGTCAGACGTTGGCTTTGTTTTCTTGACTCATGATGTCAGAGCAAACGGAGCCATTTAGCCCCTTCCAGCCAGCAAGTTACGCCACAGTAACTTAATGACAAACAGGCAAACCGTGAGTTAGGCTCTAAAGGTCACTGCATGAAGCTGAATGAAAGTCTTCTGAACTACAACATTTTCCACAGTAAAATGTGCAGAAAAAGGTTTATCCTAAAGAGATCTTTTTGATGTTTAAAACCTGGAGTAAAAACCTCACTTATGCTTTGTGAGGTTTTTACTCCACTAGTTCAGTGATTTAAATGTTCACATTATGAAGATAAAGTGGATGAGGTTACAGCACTCTAAGGTCTTCATTCTTTGCTCACATTTGAACCCGTTGCTGTGCAGAAATCCCAGCAGTCTTTGCGGGAACGATGTTGATCCGAGACAAACGAGGCGGCAGGACGGGTTTGTTTCTGAGGGACATGAAGTCCACGTCTGCAGTATTTCTGTTGCTGTGACAGTGAGGCACACACTGTTTGTGGCTGATCCATTCATGTGTGTGGCTGTTTATAAAACGCTGATTACATCAGAGAAATAATAACAGTTTTGGTTCATTTGTAACAATAAGGCCTCCTTTAAACAGTATTAATCACAGGAGTCGAAGTGGAAGAAGGGTGAGGCCCCACATGTACCGCTGTCCCCGTACAGATAAGTGCAGCTCTCAGGTCCCATGGATGCCTGTCTGCGTGCATGTGTGTGTGTGTGTGTGTGTGTGTGTGGTGTGTGTGTGTGTGTGTGTGTGTGTGTGTGTGTGTGGTGTGCGTGTGTGTGTGGTGTGTGTGTGTGTGTGTGTGTGGTGTGTGTGCATGTGTGTGTGTGTGTGTGTGTGTGCGCAGAGCAGACATTAACCAGTCCTTCCCATGTAGTTCGTAGCCATAATAGTGATCAACAAAGGGCGATAGCTCGGTGGACCTCCCAGAGAGATGGAGACCAACTGAAACGTTCCCACTGACCTCCTGGCATTAAACACTAATCACAAATTAGTGTTTAATCAGTGTAGGAGTGTATGTGATGATCTCTAGTTCAAAATACATGGAAAGATCAAACTCAAACCAGAAAATCCTCAAATGAACATAGAGTCCTTAAAACATAAGATTATATAAATTAAAGCCTTAAAATATTCATGAAAACACATTTCAACTATTAGGAGCAGCTTAGAATAAGTACAACAATTTTAAAAATTGGCCTTTAAGAATTGTACAATGGTTTCAGATGCTCTAAAAAACTGATCTATCAAACTTTCCTGTGAATAAAAACAGGAATATTTCTACGTTCCCCTAAATTATTTATAAACTCTCATTTCCCAAACTATTGTGAACCGTCTGTGACCTGGATGTTACACTCCACTAAACATCAATCTGTTTATTTTCATATTTTAACAGACCTTAGCGTTATCTGACCAAAGTCTTGCTCTCTGTCACCTTCTCACAGCCCAAATAAACAGCAGAAAGCTGTTTCTTTCTAGTAGCTTCTTCCAGCTCTGTTCTTCACTCAGTAACAGCATCCACACCAAGGAGTGTTGGTATCAGGATGACCCGGTAGCTCTTCGCTACGGTGCGTTCACTGACTGGGTTTTTAATCATCTGATTTCTTGGTGCATCTCTAAATACCTAAGTATTTACTAATCACTGGGTTGAACTGCTGAGGAAAGGCTCTTATTTACTTCGCTGTGCTCTCACTGCTGAAGCCAACCACATTAGCTCTTACACAAAAACAAAGCAGGAAGCCAGAACCAAACTGCCAGCGTTAAAAAAAATCTTGTTGGAAAAATAAATCATGTGAAATAAAAGCCAGATCATTCGTTCATTCTGTCAGAATGGAGAGAAAACACAAGGCAACAATCAACAAAAGCTCCTTTTTCCTCTCATTCAGGCAGAATGAAACTCATGCTTTTCTCGCTTAATCTCTCCCGTCTCCTCCTATGTCTTCATTTCTTCTCGTCTTTTTCCTGTCTTTACCTGTTAGTGTCCCACTCCTCCCTCCTCCATCCACCTCCTGCTGTCTCTCTTTTCTCCGCAGCTCTCGCTCCTCTGCAGCTTCCCAGGGAAATGAGTCTGTTTTCGATTAGCGTTCTCATGTAAACCTAAATTGTGATTAAACAAACGCTGCGTAAATGCGTTTGGACCTACAGAGTATTGAGTTTGTCTCTTCCTAAATCAGCAAATGTCCCGGCTGCTCACGCACAGCCGGGACAGGAGACACATCTGCAAGCAAACTAAATATAAGACATATGCATACTTAGGGCTGGATGCACACATGAGCAAACAGCTTGATATAGACAGTAGATTCATACACAAACACAGCCGACTGCACAGATTACGACATGTGTCCTCAATCAGAGCCTGCAAGTCTGCAGAGACGCTCCTGGACGCACAGACAAGCGAGTTGGACCTGGATATGTCCACTTCCTGCAGGAGTAAATGGGTCAGAGGGAAACTCTGACAGTTGCACAGTAGGTTTGTGTACCAGCAGCTCTGCGGCTGCAGCCGCTGTCCAAATCACCTTTATTTGTGAGGAGAAATTACAACCACATGCTGAATCTGAGCTATTTAAGGGCAAACATAAAAATCTCTTGCCGTATAAAAAACAACTGGCTCAGAGCCCCGCGCAAACCTTAACAGGGTTTAGCTTGAGGCAAGCTAGCAGTGGAAACGTTGGGTTTAAACACAAACAACAGATTATTGAGCTAATTCAGGGCGTCCAAACGTTCTGCCAGGTGGGGCAAAACATGCACATTACACTCACTTTAGTTTTTTCAAAGTTAAAATGATTCTTTTTAAACCTCTTGGCCAGTAAACTAAACATTTTGCTATTTTAATTTGACAAAACACATTTTTGAGGGAAAAGGAAGAGTAAGTGGATTGAAATTTAAACAGGCTTTTGTGATTTGCCTTGTTCAGAGAAAAGCATCCAGTTTGTAATTTATTCTGGGTTTAACTGAAAAAACCCTCTATTCTTAGCAATAAAAACAAACCTCCCCCTATAAACACGTTCTATTTTTAAACAGATTTAATGAATTCATTAAAAGCAAGTTTGGCTTCAACAAAATCTGTTTATGAGTAAAAGTCACTGATCATATCTATTATTAAATAAAAAGCAAACACATGGTTCCTTTGATTTGTTCCAAACATTTTCAGTTGTAAAAAGATTTGAATTTATTGGACTAAATGAAAAGCCTCCATATGCAAACTCTAACTGCCTGGTTGTTATTGGGTTTAAGTCACACAAAGTCTATTTTAAGAGTAAAAACACCAAGTATATTTTAATACATATCAAAACGCACAGCAAAAGCAAACATCCGAGGGCCGTTTCAAACTTTTACTCAAAAAAAGTTTACAGGCCACAAAAGTCTGCAAATTAAAAATCCAAAAATCGTTTTTTCTGTTTTAGTTTTACCTGCTGAATGATTTTTAATAAAATCTGTAAACAAAACATAAAATCTTGCCAAGTATTTCTGTCCAGTTTTTATCTTAGTTCACTTAAAATAAGGCAAGTGAACTAATCTTCCACGTAACTTTTCAGGAGCTTTTTTAACATTGGTTAAGAATTGACAGCTCCACTGGCAGAATATTTTCCTTGCAGGAGAAACATCTTGCTGTGAGTGACATGATCTGCCTTTTTTAAGTGCATGAAGGTCCTGGCTCCGGACTTGGTAAGACTTTGTGTTTTTGTCATTAAAGATCCAGAACATAAAAATACCTCCAGATTTATTAAAAGAAAACAAACATTTTCCAAATCATCAATTTTGGAAACAAACAATTTCAAAATAATTTGGTCAAAATGTAAATTTAACCAAAATATTTTTTTTAGCCATCAACAAAACTTGTGAGTGTTTTGACATTTACAGATTGTGAAAGTGTGCAGCTGTTTATTTACTCCAAGTTCTGTTTGCTTCAATAACATTTTAGGGCTATTTGTAATTTAGCCCTAAAATAACAGAAGCATAATAAAAAAAATACACTTGAGTTGTTTTGGCAGAAACAGAAATCCTCTTCTGTGCCATTAAATATAAAAATTATCCACTTATTTCTATCAACTATGTATTTATCTGTTGCATTTAATCGGCTATTAAATCGTTTTAAATTAAATAAAAACACAATAGCTGTTGACGTGTGAGCTGAGAATATAATCTCGAAAAACAAACAGCTCTCACTGTGAAACTCGAGACCTGCAGTTCACAGCAAAGAACCGTTAAAAGGAATCAAATTGTTCATCTAGTTAAGCATAGATGAGCGATATTCATCACCTTTTGTTATTTAATTAGTAATTGGAAAATAGAATTATTTATTTTACATTACTTTTACAGATCACAGTTTTCTATCCGATTAATTAAGGGCCCCACCGGTCCTTTAATTCATTCGCCGAAAATGAAAACGAGTTTGACGACATTTGATCTTTTCCATCCAACCTGATAAAAGTTTCAGGATCGGACAATCAAGGCTTCTAGAGATTGCTTGTTTTAGTCTTTATAAGGGGAAAGTTTAATCTTTTTGCAGCAGAGCAGATTAGATTTGTCATTTTTCCTCCACATATAGTCGAGGTAAAAAGGTCACCTCCACCACAGAAGAACCTGCTTATGTTAAAACATCTCATTTTGTGCGGCTATAAGGAGCAAATCACTGCGTATGTTACAGAATATTCATCATTTCGGTGTAATTAGAAAAGTATTTCATGTCCGGAGTCTGATCCGGCCCCAGGCTTCCCGTCCCTCTGGGCCCCTCACCGACCAATCACACGTAACCCGAGGAGAACCAAGTTGCTCCATGAGAGGAGCTGGCAGCAGCCCAGCGCTGCTCCGCCTGCACCACCATGCAGCTACAGAGGAGACGCAGCGGGACGGGTCCGGTCCGGGTCCGGGTCC
>VMRN01000819.1:4674-16662 GCA_010277015.1 Poeciliopsis turrubarensis | reverse complement strand
CGTCTCCCTGCTCTGGCTTCAGGGGTCAGGAAGGGTTGACCTCTGCGCTGGATGTCGGCCAGGTGAGTCCAGTCTCTGAGCCTGAAGCTATTCTGGCAGACCTGAGCTTTGACTAGGCCTTTCTACTGGCTGAAAGTCAACAGACTAACCAGACCCAGAAAACGGAGCTCTTGGCTCCACTTCAGGGTTCTGGTGGGTCCAGTTGGTCTGAGCTTTCATCTGAGGTCCAGATTTTCTCCATGTGGCGGTTCAACGAGTTTAGAGCAAATGAAAACAGTTAGTGTGAAATTGAAACCAGGATGATCAGGTTCTGCAGAACCAGAACCGGAGTGGAGCCAGAACCGGAGTGGAGCCAGAACCGGAGTGGAGCCAGAACCGGAGTGGAGCCAGAACCAGAGTGGTTCTGGATGATGGGAGGGTTGTGATGTTCTGGCTGCTCTTCACATCTGGGACTAAAGAACCGCAGAGCCAAACTTTCAGCTTCAAGTTTCAAAACATGGGGATGAAATCAGCTTCATGACGGACGGTTGGTTGAGCTTCTTTAATATTTCATGAATCTAATATTTGATGTCGTGTTTTACTCGACTCTGAAGCTGCAGTACGTCATTCCTAGAAAAAGGATTATTTGCTGAACTGTGACAGTTAATCTGTAAAAACATTGATCTCCTTCACCTCCCACTGCCGTCTGAAGAAATGCACCACCCACCATCCAATCAGAGCCATGGGGAGGGACTTAGCGCTGTCGATCACCACGATGTGCACGCTGCTAAATGTGTTGCTAATGGTGGAGAAACAACTTAATGTGCCAGAAAAACTATTTGGCAGCCTGAACATTCATGGCTCCGTTATGGAGCCAAGGGGCCAGTGAGGCGCTGCTGCAGCGGCCATCACAGGTTTGAGTCCCGACCTTTGCTGCACGTCTGCCGCCTCTCACAACCTGCTTCCTGTCAACTCTGTCAAATAGGGGTCACCAAAAATAACCCTGAAAATCCAGTGTGATGAAAGAGTCCAGACCAAAGTCAGCAGCAAAGCCTAGAAAGATGTTGGAGGCTGGGTTTGGTTTAAAAGCTGAACTTCAGCTCAGAGACTGAAATGCTCATGACATGGCAGCAGGGGGCGATAGAGTCCTGCCAGCAGCTGTAACTCAGGCTATGCAGGGCTGGAGGTCTTTAACGTTCCCAGCTCTTCCTCTGGCAGAGCGAAGCTGACAGAACCTGCAGCTCCTCTCTGGTACCAAACACCTCAACATCCTCCTCAAGTCTGTGTTTGGCTCAGACTCAGCTGCTCTGTCACTCGCCTCGTCCGTTTCACTGATCCCAGTTTCTCTGGGTCTAAGTGAAGCTGCCGGTGCCTTTCCGTTTGGTCTCTGATTGGTCGACACGTTTCAGCAGGTTGAGCCTCGTTCAGGCCAGATTGCTGCCCTGTTTTCTGCAGCTGCATCATAGTCCGGTGCTTCACCATCTCCTAACTCAGAGCTGGAAACATGGACAGGATCTCTGCATCTTTACACCCCAAACGTCTCCGTCCACCATAGAGACTCTGTCTCATCAGTGACATGACGCAGGGCCACAGTCTGCTGTCCAATCACCTTTCACCAACCAGCTGCCATCGACGGTCATGAGGCGGTGAGGCTTCATGGTGATGTCATAAACAGCAAACCGTTTCTGCATCAGTCGGTGCCGTCAGTCCAAAACGTCTCTGGGCTGATGTTTAATGGAACCAGAGTCATCAGACTGGTTCCAGCATCAGACTGGTCTCAGTTTCCATCCAGGAAACTGATTCTACCGGTGGCTCCATCAGTCAGCATTTCAAAGGTTCGTCCCAGGAAGGATGGAAGCGAGTCAGTGCAGCTGCTGAGTCCTTTCAGGATGGAGAGCAGGTTTCTGTTCTGCTTCAGGCTGCGACTCTTCAGCCTTCAGGTCAGAAAAAATGAGCAGAGAAAAACCTGGTCCGCCCTTCTGTTCATCTGTGCTACCCGTCAATCCGTCCTACCTTGTGGCAAAGTGCGTGGACATTCTGCTGACTCAGCAGATTTCTTATAAATCCGTCCTACCTGTGGATGTTTTGTTTCATGTGTTTTATTTCGTCAAAGATTACAGTAAGCTTTATTGAATTAATTTTATTTTTCATTAAGCTGCTGGATGACTTCATGGTTTACTTTACATGACAGCAGCTCATAAATATATTAATAAATGGCTCCAGTTTGCGTCTGCAAAGTCGTTACTACTGTAAACTAGTCATTGTTTGGTGGTTAATCAGAACTAAATAAGTAGTTTTGTGGCTTTTTTTGTCGCTATATTTAAAATATTTTAGTCTAATTACACTCTTTGTTATTATTAAACTTTGCTAAGTAGATTTGGGACTGAAGCTGTCCCAAATCAATAATATCAGTGCATATTCATCATATCCCATCATTTCACTGACCTGTGCAGTTCAGTGACATGTTGTGGCTGCATTTAATAAAGTGTGTCATACAACAGATTAATGTGCGAAAAAGATCTGCAGCGATCTGGATTAGAATCGCCTCTGTATTGCAGATATTAACAGGTAGATATTCCAGTAAAGGATCAGCGCTGCATCTGCAGCTTTTCATTTCAAACAGTAGGATATTCAGATGAAGGAAGTGATCTGCTTCTGGTTTCATCATCATGTAAATTGTTCAATGTTAACCATAACTGCTAAGCTTCCACTTCACTCACTAAATAATCCAATATACTCAACATTAACAATGTGCTATAGTTTGTTCATAAACATGGTGGTAGCAGTTTTAGACAGGTAGCACGGACAGACAGACCCAGCTATTGTAAGATGATTTATTTTTCCTTTTCATTTAAAATGGTTTTATAGAAGATCAGTTATTTACTAAAGATGTTCCACAGATAAGGAATTGCGCTGTGCCTTTAAGAGGAGCTGTTATTTTCTTCTTCTGTGTTCTTGTCTTGCTTTGGTTCTTGTTGGGCCCGAGTCGGGTTCTGTGCTGTTAGCGTATGGTTGAATAAAAGTCTGGACCGCTGCTCTATGCCCTCTCAGTGTTCTGCACTTTCTCCACCCACGACTTCCCAATTTCTGCTAACACAGATTTATGTGACATCATCGTGTTACAAAATGTATCTGCGCTGCGGTAGGAAAATCTGACAGGGCAGTTCAGATCGTCAGAACGCCGGTCGGTTCTCGGGCTCTCTGGTTGCTGGTTTTGCTGCAGATTGCTCTGTGTTGAGTAAATCATGTTTGATGTATTGAACCATAATTATCTGTTGCTGTGATATTATTTCTGCTTCCGGGAAACAAACAGCATCAGAGCAGCAAATGAAACGCTTGATAAACTAGCAGCCAGTCATTGAACTCTGAATAGAATTCAATTAAACTGCTTCAAATAATAATAACATAATGAAGCTTGTATGAACGCTGGGTCAACCCGAGCCGCCATCAGAACCGACCCGACCTGCGATTACAGTGACTGACGTCTGTCTGAGTCAAACCCCTCAGGCCCGGATCAGAACTATTTGGACGGACAACCAGAACCTTCCGTCGCCGCGTCGTGCAGCGGGATGGAGGCGGTTCCTTCCTCAGCTCTGATTGGCTCGCTCTGGGCTCGACTCGTCTCCCTGGCGAATCAACAGTCTCGTGTCTTTGATCTCAACCCGTTTAATCTCCAATTGTTTTCTGCAAAATAAGTGCAGGCATTTCAACCCTTGGTCCTCCCTAACACATGATATTTATGAATTATTACACGTTATGTTGATTATGTCAGTGAAAATGTAGGTTTTATACTCTGCAACAATTGTTCCTGGTGGGAATCTGCATCGTCTAAATTACACAAATCTGATCGATTTATACATATAAAAAGTAAGAAAAATGACAGCATGCATGACTTAGTACAACAACGAATGGTTACAAGAGTGTTCAGAAATATTTTACATGCATAAACATTGAATCCCACACCCTGCAGATGTCAGCGTCTCAATGTGCCGAGTGACCTTTGACCTCATTTGGTCATTTCATTAATGAGGCAAAATCAGGTGAAAATGTTAGCATGAACAAATCTGCATCTGAGAGGACATTCCCCAGTTCCTCCAGAACCAGCTTCAGGCGTGGCGTCGTCTCGTCAGTCAGTGAACGGGCCGCACTGCGTGGAAAGGGTCGCCTGGTGGAGGCGGAGAGGGGAGACGTCCAACTGGGACCGTCAGGGATGTAGGAGACAATACCAGGTCTAGAAGGTCTGAAACATCTGATAGTTTCATCTGTGTGGGAACAGCAAGACAATAAACAGCAACGCTATAGACACCTAGCATAACGCTGTCTATGTCTTATGCTAGCGGCAGCAATTGTTGCCATGGTTACATTCACTCTTCTTATGCTGAAAATATGGATGAAGGGATATAATTTTCTTTATACATCAGTAGAAGACACTTGACAGAACAGACGTTTACCTCCAGGTCACAGGAAGAGATCTGGTCATGTGACCTTTCACACCAGCTACATGAAACTGATGTTGCTTAGAGTAGACACACTATATTGTTTTATTTTAAAACTTCAATTAGCTGCCAAAAGTCAAAACAATTTTTTCACAGCTTCCAGAAGTTAGAAAAATGTCTGGCAACAATTGTTGTCGGTGGGATTAAACAGGTTAACTTCCTCGTTAACTGCCATGGCAACAGAGCAGGGATCGTCTTCCTCTGCAGAAACCAGGTTAAAGTTTGATGACATCACCTGATGATGAAATATGAATAAATCGTGACTCTGAGCTTTAGCTCAGAGACATTGATCCTCCCTGGGTCAGAACCCGCTCAGGTCCAGTCCTGCTTCTAAACAAACATCCATTAAGTTTGATCTTTTGACTGGAAAAAAATGGACTTCTTTGAACTTAGCATTGAGCTACCAGCCTTCCTGAAGGAGCAGAGCATGAATTACAATCTGAACAGAATTTCATCAGATCTTTGCAGCCCATGGGAGGTGGACCCGGTTCCTCCTCAACTGGAATTGGTTCTGAACCGGTTCAGCAGGTCCGACTAGATTCATGCTAACAGTTCAATATTTGCAGCTAGAATTGAAGCTCAGATTCAAACTTTTTTTATCATCGTTTATCTGAATTCAACTCTGAAGATATCCAAGAAGGTTATTATGTAGATGAGCTAGCGTATGTCCCGTTGCCTAGCAACATGTTTTTATTCACAGATATCACAGCTACTGCTCTCTTCCTCGTATTTTCTAAAAGTTGTAGAAAACCAGTTCAGTGAAATGATCAGTTGATAAAAATGATTCTAAAGCAGAAATAAACATCTGGAAACGGTCTAGTTAAAGCAGGGGTCTCAAACTCCAGCCCTGGAGGGCCGGTGTCCTGCAGCTCTTAGATGAGCCTCTGCTGCCCCTGAATACAATAATGGTATGGAGATCCGATCCACACCAGGAGGAAATGAAGCCGTTTCATTGCAGCGTTTTGTTCCTGTGGCTCATCTAAAACCTGCAGGACTGGAGTTTGACCCCTGAGTCAAAGGCTAGCAGTTCAACACGTCCAGATCCACAGATGAGTTCAGGGCTTTAAAATAATAATAATAAAGTCATAAATTCATATCTTGAACAACAGGGCGCTACACACTTGCATGGAATAAACATTTACAACTTCCTCCAAAACGCCATGTTGTGAGTGGCATTTAGCATTTACTGAGGCTAAGCTAACAGCAGGTTAGATCAGCATTTACTCTACTGGATAAAAGACTGGTGGCCCACCAAGGTTCTGATGGTTCTTATTAGTTCTGATGGTTCTGATACCCCTGCTGGTTCTGTGAGGTTCTTTTCCTCCATCTTGGACCTCTCCTCCTTCCAGCTGCTAACATTTGCTAAATGTCACATTTAATTGTTGCTTTCTCTTTCTGATATTTTTTTCAGCTGAACTTGTTCTCAGACTCTGCGGCTGTTTGCTACCATTAGTCCTGATGAATCATTTCAGCGTTCAGCGCCGTGATTCCTGCTCTCTGATTGGCTGTCGACAGGAAGACCAGCAGGAAGACCTCCTGCTGGTCTCCTGCTCTGCAGCAACCTGTTGCTCTGGGTCCCGTTATTGCTGCTGCTAGGGGCTGTGTTTTGCAGATCGGACTGGTAAAAGTTCCCTCGTGATAAATTCCTTTATTTCCCACCTTCCTAATGGACCTGAACCAGTTTGATGAGCTAGCATCGGGAAAAAGAGAGGCTGTCACGCGATGCTAACGCTCAACCTTACCAGTTTTGAGAACACCCACCAGTTTACTGTACAACGTCGAGTTATAAAACGTGGTGTTACACGACGTGCAGTGGACGGCCTGAAGTATTCTGGACATAAACATCAACCGGACCAGAATCACATCAGCCACATGTTGACCTCACCGTCTGATTTCATTCATCTGCAAGAATCAGCTGAGTGTTCAGCAAGAGGACAAGACTGAGTCCAAGTGGATCTGCAGGATCACATCCGGTCAGGCAGAACCAGGACCAGAACCAGAGGTCCAGATCCACAGGTCCAGAGTGTCTCTGAGCTTTAGATGTCGATGTCAGCAGTTGTCTGTTCAACTGAATGCGGTCATATCTGACACACACAGTCATGTTTTCATCACTTGTAGAGACGACACATTGACTTTCATTTCTACTGCCGAACCTTAACCTTTACCCTAACCCCAACCCTAACCATCACAGACCCAAAAACAACAATTTCCCTCCTGGGGACCAAGAACATGTCCCCACAAGGACCCGTGGTCCCCAGAACCCCACATTGTAGACAGAAATAAGTTCCCATAAGGATATAAAAACCAGGCACACACACACACACACACACACGGCTCAGCAGGGTCCAGTCCTGCCTCTCCAGCTCTCCAGCTGTATCCGCTGGTGCCGGTTCTGAGGCGGGTTAGGGTTAGTTGTTTATTTCAACAAGTGGAGGAAAAATCAAAAACACTTTTCATTTAAAGGCAACTTTAAAAATGTCAGTAACGTATTAGCAGAAATATCATGTGAGTCACTTTGATTTTGAGTGGAGCTGATGCTCTCATGAATCAGCAAGGAGGTCAGAGGTCAAAACTTCATCACAACACGTAGGAGACTTCAGAGATGGACCAGAGTCTCTGTCATTTCCAGTTTCCTCAGTCAGACTGTAGAGTTTTTATGAGTCCACTGCTCCTCTTCCTCTCTGGCGCCACCTGGACATCTGTATGGGACACAAGGGTCCAGGTCGTCTGGACCTGGACCCTTGTGTCCCGTTCATTTGGACTGTGGTCCAAATGATTTCAGCTCAGATGATGTGAAGTTCACCACAAACTGCTTAGAAGATGACCAGCAGCTCTTCTGAGGTTTCCAGTACTGGAGCAACTGGTTTCTCTGGGTGGAAAGGTCGTGACCCGGATCAGCAGCCAGAATTCCCTGGTGAAACCTCCAGCTGTTGAAACCCTTATGGAGGGGAAATGGATAACTGCCGTCTTCACCAGCTTCACCACCCTGAAACCTGTTCATTCATCCAGCCACTGGGGGGCGCTGTTATAAAATGCCGGCTATGCATTTTATAATGCAACGAGTTTTCATCCCAAAACTCGATGAAAACTTGATATATAGTTGCCAAATTGTTAGGATCCTTTTTTGGATGTTTGTTCATTTTACTGCTAGAATGTGTTTGCGGGTCGCGATTCGTCTGCATGACCAGCTCTGTGGTTCGGACTGTGTTACTTTGGATCTGTTGGTGCTTGAAACGGTTTGTCCTCATGGAATAGGACAAACCGTTAATGCAGTTAATGTTGTAACTTAACAGTTCGGCTGAAGTTTCATGATGTTTCTGAGATGTTTTAAAATGAATCTGGTGGCTGTTGGTGAAATGCTGATGATGCCCCGTTCATTTTTAATGAATGACTAGATATATGTTACGCAACATGGATTAATATAAAACTGAGTTCATGTAATCCTTTATGTGTGGAAATTTGAAACGTTACTAGTATTGATCTGATTTGTTAACCGTGGAATGGCGCTTTGTGCTGACCCTCTACATCAGGTTGTTTTTTGGACCAGTCTCTGCTGGAGGTGCCGAGCTGGTAGACGTTTTTGATTTATGCCCGGACATAAATCAAACGCCTTTCAGATAAATATGTTTTTGCCAAAGAGTTGAGGGCAGCAAACCTGGGGACTGGTGGTGTTATTGGTATAATTTAGTCCATATTTAATCGTTCGTCCTCGCGTTGAGAAGCCCTGCAGGAGATTGATGCGAGCTCATTGTCGACATACAAGGAAACTGGAGTTTTTACTCTGTGGTGCCGTTCCAAGAGACCCTCATCCTGACCTCTGACCTCTGAGCCCTCATTGCCTGGCATCCCGTGTCCTGCTGCAGTAACGTGATGATGATGATGGATTGGACCTGGCTGGGCAGAGGAGCAGGGCAGGGCTCCGTTAACGCGCCGCTCCTTTCATGTAATGAGTTTTATTGGCTCGGCTGCTCGGCTGCCATTAGTGGCGCTAATAGACAAACAACTGTCTGGTTTCATATTTAACGAGGCGATGAGTGAAAGCTGGAGGAGCTGAGAGCTGCAGTCAGCATCTCGTCCTCTCCTCTGGGAACTCCTCCGCTGCAGCTGACATTAGCAGGAAATGTCAGTCTGCTGCATATTTCAGACACGGAGCTCAGCGTGCCTCAAATCCACATAAATGCAGAGAAAGCGTTTATTTCTCCTCAGTAATGGATCTTAATGCTGAAGCAGAAGCTTCTTGGCCGTTTATTTCGTACCTCAGGACTTTGCTGCGTCTCCGTTTCCCAGAGCAGAAGTTTCACTTCAGCCACAGTTTCTGCTTCACCTCCAACCACAAACCACATCCAGTCATTAAAACCTGATACAAAAATCACCAAAACATCATCCTGGGTCGTAGTATGATGATCAATCTTCTGTAATAAGCAAAAACATGACATGTTGATGTTGCTGCTGTGGAACAGGATAGAGATTAAAGTTGTTATTGATTTATTGATTGTTAGCGGCTGCAGCGCTGCATGCATGCTGCAGCTGAGCAGGTTGATGCAGTTTCTGCAGCAGCTCTGGGACGTGAAGCAGGACTTCCTGAAACTTCCCAGAATCCTCCTTGTTTCCTCATTAGACTCCAAGTCTGTTCTAGTTGGGAAATATCTGAAGTTTGTGAGCATTAGGCAGGTCAAGGTGACGATGAAACACGCAGCAAACAGCTGGTCAAATTCCATCAGTCAATATATTGATCAATGTTCCAGATACCAATAATCAGATCAGCTCCAACCAGCTGGGTTTTAATCTGGATGTGAAGGAATTCAGTGTTTCAGCAGCTTTGCCGTTTTCTGTAGGTTTGTTCCAGATTTGTGGTGCATAGAAGCTGAATGCTGCTTCTCCATGTCTGGTTCTGGTTCTGGTTCTGGTGCGGACCGGGTTGTGTTTATAATCCAAAACCTTTAAATAAAAGCAAATATATATTTCCCCAGGTTCCTGTCAAAGCAAACAGGAGCCTGCAAAAAAAGAAATCAGTGATACTGGAAACGATGTCCCCCAGAGAGGACGGGTCCATCTGGAACCGGGTCGGCCCGACCTGCCCGGCTCATCAGCAGGACTTTAACTCCTCCCCTTAGAAAAGCAGGAGGTTTTCAGTCACCTGCTCTGTTCCACTTCCTGCTTCCATCAGTGAGAACAACTCATTTAATCTCTAACTGCAAATTACATTTTAAAATCATTAAGATTCTGCAAGCAAACGGCTTGAAATGGGCCCAATAAATGTCAGAGAGGAGGATGGAGGTTTGAGTCTGCCTGGCTCCAGAAACCATTCGGTTATTCAGCCTCATAACTAAAGACATGGGGGTTCATCTTTTCACAATTTTATTCATTCAGCTGCTCGTCTCCTAACTAAATATGTAGCTCTGAGATGTTTATCTTGCACAATAAATATTTAGCCAGAAACCTAAATATTGAGAAACTGGCATTTCTAAGTGGATGATGTGAAAATATAACTAAATAATCCAACTTTTGGCTGTGAACTTTCCAAACTGCAGCCATGTTCTAAAGTTTTCCTACTTTCATGTATTTACAGCGCTGTAGCCATTAGGTAAGCATGGAGAACCGGTCTCACCCTGCAGGGTTTAAAGTTTCTAGTTCAGCTCACCATGGGCCCAGAACCCGGCTCCACCACAGGCTGCAGGCAAACGCCGGGTCTATGCAGAACCTGAAGGTTCTGGTCTGTTTTGGGATCAGCTGGATACAGAGCAGGTCAAACCGGACCAGAGGAGGCATGGATAGCCTGCAGGCTTTCTGTTAGCATGGTTAGCCTGCAGGCTTTCTGTTAGCATGGTTAGCCTGCAGGCTTTCTGTTAGCATAGTTAGCCTGCAGGTT
The DNA here is from genome assembly GCA_010277015.1 of Poeciliopsis turrubarensis. NCBI lineage: Eukaryota > Metazoa > Chordata > Actinopteri > Cyprinodontiformes > Poeciliidae > Poeciliopsis > Poeciliopsis turrubarensis. Next base: position 6,318 of record VMRN01000819.1, on the reverse strand, counting down.
GTTTGTTAGCATGGTTAGCCTCCAGGTTGTTTGTTAGCATGGTTAGCCTGCAGGCTTTCTGTTAGCATATTTAGCCTCCAGGTTGTTTTGTTAGCATGGTTAGCAGGTTCAGTTCTGACTTTGCAGCTCCTGGTTGCGCCTGTGAGTGGATCAGACTGTGACAGGATTAATTTCAATAATCTCCTCAGTTTTTCATTAGCCTGACGCTCAGAGCTGTGAACCTGTGGAGACGGTCAGTGGATTACATGATTAGTCAGCAGATTAACACGGATCACTGCGTGTCTCCATCAGATCCGTCATGGATCAGCGCTAAGCCTCCTAATGTGCATCACTTCCCTTTTCCAGCTGATCCAGCTGAATACGCCTCTGGAGACCAGGACCGTCTCCATGGAGACCAGGACTCAGAGCCGTTTGCTTTCTGGACCTCTGCTCTGTTTGATCTGTTTCTGATCCAGATTTTATTGTGAAAGAACCTGAAGCCGAGTCCGGTTTCCTGCCTGGAGTGTCTGAGCCTGTCGTATCAGAACCTCAGAACTGAGCTGGTTCACCATCGGCTGAGTTGAGTTCTGGAGACAGACGAGGTTCCTGCTGTCCAATATTTTCAGTTTCTTCATCATTTATTGACTATGCAGGCTTTGTTTCCTCCTCTTTGTTTGGTCTATTTAAAACCTGCTCGCTGTGCTGAACGCATAAAACTGCATTTACATCTACAGGAAGATGGAAGACGGACAAAATCCTGCTGAAAGTCCAGACACAACGCTGACATAGCGCTTCTCTTGGAGTCATGTCCAATAAAAACACTGAAGGAAGAAGAATAAGACACAAAGTCGCTGCTGGGACGTCCTGGAGCTGTAGATCTATAGAACCTACAGCTCCAGGAACTGGAACTGAATCCAGTGACTGATTAGAACAGAGCAGGCTGGTTGTGCTTCAGTGGCTCTGAGCTGAAAAGGTTGCCATGGAGATGTCTAGAAGCCGACCAGAACCGACCACATCAGCAGACGCTCCAGCTTTCCACACGTTCAGCGCCGCATCACGGCGGCAGCGGCTGGCGTTTCGGCTTTAGGGAGGAGCTTCCTTTGTGGTTCCAACCCTCCCAGTGAGGCGGCGGCGAAAATTTCACCAGTTTGTTTCAGATGATCCTTGTAGAGGAGCAGCGGCTGCATGTTGACACGTCTCTCTGTCCTCCAGGTGTCCTGGTGTCCAGGTCCACTCGTCTTCCTGTGACCTGGAAGCAGGGATGTGACAGACTTCCTGACGAGTTCCTGACAAGTTCCTGTTGACTTCCTGTTGATTTCCTGGTGACTTTCTGGTGACTTCCTGCTTCCCACCAAGCCTCAGGTAGGTCGGGTCCAATCAAAATTCACTTTCTAAAACAGAGCAGAGATGGTCTGATTAGTATGTGAACGGGAACCAGAACCCAGAGGTTCTGTCAGGTCTGAACCAGAACCAGCAGAGACTCCAAGAGGACTCTGCCAGGTCCGGACAGGTCGGATACCAGAACCCAGGTTGGCCTCCTGCTCGGTTGGAATCGGTTTTATCAGAACGGTTTCCATCAGCGCAAGGGGAGGGAGGGGCAACAAGGGAGGGCGGGGTAACAAGGGAGGGAGGGGCAACAAGGGAGGGAGGGGCAACAAGGGAGGG
>VMRN01000816.1:0-16798 GCA_010277015.1 Poeciliopsis turrubarensis | reverse complement strand
TTTTGCTAATTTATTAATTAAATGTATTTTTTATTGACACCAAAGGAGAATTTAGAGACCAGTTGACCTCACAGTCATGAATTCAGACTGTGTCCAGGAAACTGGAGCACCAGAGAATAAAAGAGATGATTGTTGATTTCAGGAGGGACATGATTAAATCACACCTAATTTCCATCATGGGAGAAGAAGAAGGTGGTTGAACAATATACACACCTTGGTGTTCATCTGGACAGCGGACCAGACCGAGACGCAACAGTGAAGAACGGACAGAGCAGACTGGAGGAAGCTAAGATCCTTGAAGGTTTGCAACAAGATGCTGCAGCAACACTACAAACAGTGTTAGTGCTGCACTGCTTCCCCCTCCGAAGAGCCCGGATGGTGGACCAGAACTGCCGCGAATGCATACAGACGTCTTTCTCCAAGGCCTCTCCAAACTCCTCCTATGCCAGAGTTTTTGCCTCAGCAACCACCCGAGCCCCATCATGTCACTTCGACTGCCGGTACCCTTCAGCTGCTTCTGGAGTCCTATAGGCCAAAAATGCCCAATAGGACTCCTTCTTCAGCCTGACAGCCTCCCTCACCGAAGGTGTCCACCAACGGGTTCGAGGGTTGCCAACATGCGGCTACAGCTCAGATAAGCATAATGGAGGCACGGAACATGGTCCACTCAGATTCAATGAGCCCCACTTCCCCCTGAACATGTTTAAAGTTCTGCCGGAGATAGAAGTTAAAGTTCCGTCTCACAGGAGACTCTGTGAGATGTTCCCAGCAGACCCTCACTACAGGTTTGAGCTTGCCAAGTCTAACCGGCATCCTCCCCAATCACCGGAGCCAACTCACCACCAGGTGGTGGTCAGTGGACAGCTCCGTACCTCTCTTCACCTGAATGTCCAACACATACGGCCGCAGATCTGATGAAACAATGAGAAAGTTGATCATCGAACTGTGGCCTACGGTGTCTTGGTGCCAAGTGCACATATGGACACCCTTATGCCTGAACATGGTGTTCATTATGGACAATCCGTGACAAGCACAGAAGTCCAACAGAACACCATTTGAGTTCAGATCGGGGAGGAGCCGTTTCTCCCAACCACACCCCTCCAGGTCTCACTGTCATTGCCCATGTGAGTGTTGACGCCCCCCAGCAGAACAAGGGAGTCCCTAGGAGGGGCGCTCTCCAATTGTTTGGCCCAGAAGCACAAACAATAGTCAGGACTTGTCTCCCCACCTGTAGACGGAGGAAGGCTCCCCTCTTGTTCACTGGGGTAAACCCCAACGTACAGGCACCAAGATGGGGGGGCAACAAGTATGCCCTCTCCTACCCAACGCCTCTCACCATTGGCAACTCCAGAGTGGAGGTATGTCCAGCCCCTCTCAAGGAGACTAGTTCCAGAACTAGAGCCATGTTTCGAGGTGAGACCAACTATTTCTAGCCGGAATCTCTCAACCTCACACATCAGCTCTGGCTCCTTCCCCATCAGAGTGGTGACATTCTACATCCCAAGAGCCAAAATGGGTTTTCTCTATGGGGTGTCTGGGCTCTCCCTTAGAAGTAAGGGAGAGCTCTGTCATCTGGGAGGGACTCAGAGTAGAGCCGCCTCTCCTCCACTTCGAGAGGAGCCAGTTGAGGTGGCTGGTTCTGGATAGGATGCCTCCTGGAAGCCTCCCTGGTGAAGTGTTCTAGGCACATCACCAGGCACGTTAAAGCTCTAACTTAAATGTTAGAGCTTTAACACCTCTCCCACCAGGAGGAGATCCCGGGGAAGACTCAGGACACGCTGGAGGGACTATGCCTCTCAGCTAGCCTGAGAATGCCTTGGGATTCCCCCAAAGGATATGGAACAAGTGGCTGGGGAGAAGGAAGTTTGGGCATCCCTTCTTAAGTTGCAATCACTTTAATCCCCGCCGGATAACTGGATGAAAATGGATGGATGAAATGAATGGACAGTGGTAATTACAACTCCCTTACACTTTACGTAGGTTTTTTACTGTTCATTAACATATCCATCCATATCCATATTCCTGTATCCATGTTTGTTCTTTGGGAAGATTGGAAAAATTGTTACCTTAGACAATGGTCTCTTCACGTCTCCCAATGCAGTTTTCGCTGACTAAGATCTCTGCCATACTAAAAATCAGGAGGAGCATGACAGATATAACATGATGTCTGTCAAAATTTGGTACAACCTGGAGAAATCGTTCCCTACTACAGTGGTCTCTTCAAGAGTATTGTCTTCTGAAAAACTCACAGCTTCCCTGCTGGAAAAGGATTTAAAAGATAAGCATAGAAAACATGGTATTCAGTGCACTCATCCTGAGAGCTACTTTTTTCCAAATTTATACCAGGCAGTAGTTTGTTGAAAACTTTCCTCACTCCTTTGGTGGTCAAATATCCAGCACCAAAAGTCAGGGGAAAAAAACGTGGTGGCTCAAACCTCTTCCATACTAGAAATCCTTCCAAAAGCACAGTGCTGAGAGTCAAAGAGCTGCTTGTATATAACCTGATGTTTTGAGATGGAAGCATTTATAACCCCAGATGTTCTATGATCTATGACATAGATCTGGGTCATAGACGAGGTCATAGCTACAATGAGCTCACTGTAGTTCTGGGGGAATATCTTGCTTCTGATTGTTGCTATGGAAACGGTCAGATCAGTTCTGCATTACTAACTATTAACCCTTTGCAACTGCGTCAATCATTTGAGGCAAATGATTAACCATGACGGATGTTGGAAGTGTATATTTCAGGAGGCTCGGGATTAAAACAGGGATTTTAATAGTTAAATATTAAGTTTAGATTGACAATGGTATATTAAAACCATTCATTTAAGTTGTGTTTTTTTTTATCATTCTATCAGGTTTAAAATTTGAACAGGTTTAAAAATGAACAAAATATTCACACATTGATATGGATATTTGATAGTTAGAGGGCACAGATCCGACTCCCTTTCTCCTCACCATGGACCCGGTGTCTGAGTCCATTGTTGCTGAGGGGCACAAACAGGCCTTCGGACATACAGATAAAAAAATAAAAAAATAAAAAAGAGCACTAAGGGCATCAAGGTTAAAAGGGGTAGGGGCTCAAGCCCTTTTTGGCGACCCCTCATTATCACGTAAACAACGAAGTGGGACACTGAGGACAGAGAGAGAGTGCATGGTGAAGGCAGATGCATCTCCAGGCTTCTTCTTGTTTGCTTTGGTGATGGGCAGACTGTAAGATGAGGTTGTTTGCAGATGAACAGAAAGGTGTAGAGACACTGAGAGAGAGGAAAAGACAAGAGGCAGAACTGAAAATTGAAGATGTTGAGATTCTCTTTGGACGTGACGAGGAAGGAACAGAGGGACAGCTCATGTTAGATGTTTAGGAGTTCAAGGCAGAAGGACCAGACTGAGATGACTTAGACATATTCAGAGGAGAGACAATGATTATATTGGTAGGACGCGGGCAGGAGACCAAAAGTAGATTTATGAACCCAGCAAAGGAGACGATGAAGTTAGTTGGTGTGAAGATAAAGGATAGGAAGAATTGAACTGACTGGAGTCAGATGATTCGCTGTGGTGACCCCTGACGGGAAAAGAGAAGAGGAATAGTTTCATAGCCAGTCTCTTCATTTGTATCTAAATTGTATTTAAATTCAGGATCCATTCATTCAACTGTTCATCCACTGATCCGTGAGTCAGGGGTCCTTTGAATCAAGAAGCCTTTCCCTCTGCTTCTGCTCACGACCATGACCCATCCATCCATCCATCCATCCATCCATCCATCCATCCATCCATCCATCCATCCATCCATCCATCCATCCATCCATCCATCCACTCCACACCCAGCTTTGCAGCAGGATGTGAAGTGGGTCTGATTTCTCATTCTTGGCCCATTCGCTCCTCTACATACGTCATCCTCTATTTAAACTTCCAGCTATGGGTCTATCCATTCTCAGTTCTCCTCATTCTTTAGGTCAATCCTGTCAGAATTCACTGGGCTCTTGTTTCTTTTCATCACATATCCATTCTCTGCTCTTCACCACGTTTGCTCGTCAAGGACCTCTCCCAGTGCACCGGAGAGAAACGAAGCAAATCCGAACGTGATTCTTCAATCAATTGTAAAGCAAGAACAGGAGAATGTTTTTCAGCACAGTGTTTACATCTCATTCTTTGGCAACCAGACAGTTTTCCGTACAGCAGGAGTAATGAGAGTAACAGCTTGTTTTGAGTGTAAGCTCAAAACAAGCTTACAAAAGAGGAATGTTTTGCTCAGATAGAGGTGCATTGTGCAAAAGCCAGTGATCATTGTGTCTGTATACAAAGTAACTTACTTATGCAACATTTTTATTTAATTTATTTTTTTGTAAACTTCTAATAATAATACTTACAAAAAAAGTAATCCAAATGAAATTAAGTACAAATATTACAAGCATGGCAGCCTGTATGCAGATCTTTACAGAAGCTGAAGCTGATGAAGGCTGGTCCACCAATAAGTCTCAGTAATGCTCCTATAACTCCTCTACCGATGCTCCCCCGGAGTATCAGTAGAGCACCTTCTTAGTGCTTCATTCTCTGCCGTTTCATTTGCTTTAAGGATCTCATGTTCACGATAAGAAATCGTTCAAATCTGTTGGACAGCCCCCTTCTCTCCGGCCCTACATGACAGCCACAAAATCTCTCCTTCACGTCCGCCAAGGTTTTAGGTCCTGCAGCAGGTGGTAGTTGTAAAATGTAAACCCTCGTTGTCATAGCCACTCACCATAACAGATGTCCAACAGAAGTACCAGGAAGCACTACATAACGTCAAATCACAACATTTTCTTAAGGCGTTGTACAAAACAAACAGATGCAAATATACATGTAGTCAATTCAGACCAAATATATAGAATCAAATAGAATCCATTAAAAAATGTAGTTAAGTTCAACTTATGTCAAAATAGTTCCTGTGTGAAGTCACTGATTCTGCATCTGTTTTCTGCTGTAATGTAGCATCAGTCAGTCATTGAACACTGGATTGGTGTCAGTGCAAAATATCTCGATCCTTCGTTTATACTCTTCCTAGCATTAAACACGGGCATAAATTCCTATGCAAACCTGTCTCTCTCTAACTTACTGGATTTTTTAACAAGTTTAGATAAATAGTTCTAGTCCAATTCCTAGCAGCCAAAGACAAGTGAAGAACTTTAGAAGACTTTCAAAAACCAGAAATATTGCTCAAGAGCCCCTAAAAAGACTTCAGTGTTTAAGTTGCAGCAAAATTATACTTGTTTATCGAATGTAAACCTCATCAAATCACATCGTGTTGTAGAGTATGGATTTATAAAATATGGTTAATTTATTGCAAGCAATAAACTGTGGTCATATGATGACCTGATTCCTACAATAATGATCAGATCATTTCTCGACTCGACTGAGATTTCTAAACTACTTCTGTTATTTAGATTATTCAACACCACTACGACTGTCTGAAAATGCTGGTTTATTTATATTTAGCAAAAATATTTCTATTCGTATATTTATTCTAGATTTTTTTTTTCTTATCTGTACCAGCAACACTCTTATATCTACAGCTCTGGAACAAATGAACGGCCCACTGGACTGAACCCTGTTGAAAACCTCCCGGTTATTCCACCAAATATTGATTTCTGAACTTTTCCTGAGTTAAAACATTAGCATTGTTGTTTCCAAATGAATATGAACTTGTTTTCTTTGTATTATTTGATGTCTGAAAGCACTGCATCTTTTTGGTTATTTTGAACATTTCTGATTTTCTGTAAATAAACACATTTTTTGCTTACAATTTCAGAGACATATCAGTAGTTTGTAGAACAAAAGAACAAAGTCCATTTCACTCAAACATTTACCTACAAAGAGTAAAATCAGGGAAACCGATCATTTTAAGTGGTCTGTCAATTCTTTCCATAGCTGCATATGTATATGTAGCTATGTTTCTCAGTATTTTTTTCTGTGTACTCTGGTAACCAAGCAACAACATTTTGTTGCCAAATTCACAGTCGTGTCTTTGTGCAATTGCAATACGGTAAGTCTAAGTCTTTACAAACTGGAGTGCATCAGGAATGCTGAATACTTGTGCTGAAGTTGAGATGTTATTAAATCTCTGTGACTTTATTAAAAGATGTTTTCTGCTGCAACAGGCTCCACTGGTTCTGTTGTTGCACTGAGCAGCAGATTTACAGAAAACACAGAATCCAGCAAGAACTCGCTGGTCCACCTGTCTCTGGCAAAGTAATATTTCTGTTCAGACAAAGGGGGTGAAACATATACTCCAAGCAGTATAGATATTTCTTTTCAAACCATAAAATTTGAGCATAACATTTTTTTGATTTTTTTTACCATTATTTTCATCCAGAGGAAAAAATAGGATAATTAAAATGTGCTAGCTAATTATCCTCCTAATCACATCTACAAAAGCAACAGAAGAACAGGATTAAATGATCTCTCTGGAGATTGTTTTCTATATTTGAACATTTTGCAAATTTGGACATGCGCCTGGTTTAAACAAACACTCAACATCTATAGAGGCAGCGTGTGTGGATTGCCCAGTGGCTTAGTGTTGTAACGCGGGGTTTGATGTAAACATGGTCAGAAAGAGACGTGTCAGTCCCGGTATCTTTGCGTCTCACCTTCACAGATCATTTACTCCTACACGCCTCAAACAGAAAGTCGTGTGAAAAGCTTCGGCCTTTTCATCCTCCCTGAATGAGGCGTCAGCTGTCAAGCGGGAGAAGGTGAGGTTTCTACAGGCCCTGTGAAAATTATTCATGCTGGATGTTGTTGCTGGGATTTGGGGTTGTTTGAGTTTAGTTTTGGTTTTGTGTCATTTTTGGCGTTAATTTGGTTTTTGTATTATTTTCTTCTGTTCTTCCTTCGTGATTCTAGTTATGTTTTTTGTTGTTATTCCTCTAGTTATTATTTTATGTTCTTCTAGTTCATCATGTTTCTTTACTCTAAGTTATTCTTAATGTAAGAATTACTTCCTGTTCCCATGTATTTCCTGCCTCTCTCTCTTGTGTCGCTTTCTCTTCCCCCTCCCTCAGGAGCTACTCACACCTGCAGTCATTTAGCTCATCAGCTCAGATCTATTGTTTCCACTATTAACCTCCCAGTATTTTAGCTCCTCATTCTCAGTCAGAACCTGCCGGTTCATCATGTCACCTCTCCTCTCCGCTCCCTGGTCCCCCTGTGTTCTCCTCATGAGAACATGTTCTCCCCAGTTTGAATTTGTTTAGTTCCTTGGACTTTTGTATTTTTGTAAGTGCCGTCTTTATTCTTTCATTAAATCTTGAACTCTAACAACATCTCCTCCCTGCTGCAATTGGGTCCACTTTAATAACCAGCAAGACAGATTTGACCGTTTATTGCATTTTGTGACTCAGTCATGATCAAAGTAACGTAGCTTTTGTCGACGGAAATGAAAAGTACAAAAAAAAAAAAGTTAAAATAAAAGCTTATTTCTACAAAATAATAACCAAAAAAAATTAACCTAGCATAAAATAAGTGATTGCTGATCACCTCTTCTCACCTCCTTTAAAATGACTGACCCGATTCAGCAGAGGTCCAGCCAAGTGGTGCCAGCAGTTTCACAAATGGCCTGCATGCAGTAAGTGTGTCTCTGGTGATAGGAGTGTAAACACACCTTTGTCTTTACACTATATCACATTTGGTTCCTTTATTGAAAAGCCAAAGAGAGAGAGCACTGAAAATGTCTTACAAGTAAAAATATATGTGCAACTTGACACATTATATATCCAATTTTTAATAAGAATTATAAGTAGAATATGTCTACAATAAAAATACATGCCATGGTCCTTAGAGTAATTCTGACTGCTCGGGCTGCTTTATTAAGATCGTATCATGTTGCATGATTATCGAATCTAAGCTCTCTATGGTGCAGTTTAAACTGATGGACGTCATTATAATACAACAAAGATCAAAAGCTTCCCAATAAAAAGACCTCCGTTTCAAACTAATTGGTATTTCTTCTGCAGCTCTTCAGCAGGTCTCACGTTTCTTCGACAACATGAATGCCTCTTAGAGACAAACAACCTGGTCTTTAGCAAAAATTGAAGCCTTTATTTGTTCTTTTCGAAGGCATAGTTGAGTGAAGTGCCTTTTTTGTGTCTAAAAGGTAAAAATGAAAAAACACTTAGCTGTTAATGAAAGCTTTCTTTGAGTTTTGCAGAGGTTCCATTATGCTCTTAAGTGGGACTTGTTTAGTGTGTTTTTTTTTCTCCAGTGGCTGTAGTACTTGTCACTTTATGTAATGATTTGAAAAGCTCCATTACATACATACTTATAACTAAACCCGTAATAAATGTGAAATGGACATTCTGTGAAAGAAGCACAAGCTACTGAGGAATTATTTTGCATTGTAATTCACAGGAGGGAAATAATGAAGAGTGTTTCTGTGGAGACGCCACAGTGGCCGCGCTCCGTGGCTCTCGGCTCACTGCACACACTCCTGTCTGTCACACCTGGCACACAGATTTATCTCCGACAAACACATCGGCAACTGTGATGATGGACTCTGACTCGCTCATGACTTGTAGCTCGCCTTTCGCCCCTCGTCCTCCACCAATTGGCCCGTCTGTCAATCATCTGGCCTCGTGATTTTCATGTGCCCCCGATTATGTATCGTTTATCATTACAGCTCATCCAACTCCTGCAGCTGTCTATCATTTAACATAATCATCTCAGCCTCTTTCCTCCCTCTGAAGGCTCCCTGCCTGCTTCTCTGTTCTGGCTCCCTCTTGAATCATTTCCCTCCTGTCACAGGCAAACTACAAAGTCTACCCCTCCCTTTCCTCCTCCTCCACTCGCTCCCACTCCTTTTCTCATCTTTCTTGCTCCATGCCCTCGATTTAAAACCTTATGAGTGCTTCAGATTTCTCCTCTGCCTCCAATAACATCCGGGGATGTTGAAACTCCTGAAAGGCGTGTTGAGTGGGCAAATGGTTGAACTGAAAGCCATTATGCTTACACTCCACGTTTTCTTACAGTGGACAAGTTCAAAAGAGCTGCATAGTCATCAGAGTCCCATTAAGTAGCATGGAAAAGCTTATATATAGGTCGCAAATTAAACATGTTTAGGATACAGTTGCTAGGAGTGAAATGTGGAAAAGTAAAACTGTCTCGGTACATTTAAACAATTGAAACAAATACTGCATGTCATTGTAGATAAAAAAAAAAAAAGGAGTACCGTCTGCCAACATTTTTTAGATTAGTCTAAATTTCTGAGTTTGAAACCTTGAAAATTTTCAAGAAAAAACCCCCCAGAAATATTGAGATTATTGTCAGAATTTTTGTAGAAAAAGATACAAATTTCTGAGTTTGAAAAGTTGAAAATGTGTGAGACAAAGAGTCAGAAATTTTCTACTAAAACTTGGACATATCTGAGTCGCAGAAATTGAAAATCTTCAACTGCTGAAAGAACATTTCCAAAAGTAAAACATTTCTGACCTTTGAAATTAATTAGTTAATCTCAAAATTTCTTCCTATTTTCACTTTTTATTCTTGTTTCCCATCCACTGTGTCCCTAATACTCTGTCATAGTGTGCATAGTTATCAGTTTGGCCTCCGACATTCTGCTAACAGACATAATGAGATTGAGCGTGCGCTACAGTGAAAGCCTGCGACTAAATCCTTGACATATGTCAAACGCGTTTGATCACTGGTGGTGTGTTCCTGCTGCAATGGGCTCAGATGACCCACTTTTACAATCGGGTCCCCGAAGGTTTGTAGGACTAAAGCCAGTCGATGAGTAAAGGCCGGTTCTGTTAGATCAATATAAGATGCCACCAAATATGTAGTCATTAAGTGGCTCATTTCTCACAGTTGACTTGTAAACCTCTGTCGATGGGAAAAGGAAAAATAATTAATAGAAAAGCGTCAAGATGCCTTAAGATCTTCAGCATGAACTGAAGTTGGTGAAGAGAACACAAAAGGAAAGAAGATGAGCTTTATAGTTGCCTGACCTGAGAAGAAAAATAAAAACTAAATGTTGAAAAAGCTCTTGAGATTTTTGTTTTCATACCTGATAGTTCAGTAGACTCGGTTCGACTGGGGACCAAATTTGCAACATTTGCTCCATTTCAGCCGCTGCAGTTCACTTTCAATGTACTGAACTAAATGCTGTGAGCAACATGTTTACCTCCTCACCTGTGGTGCCGCTGCACCAAAAACTACTGAAGGAAACGCCAGAGAAAACCCTTTGATCAAGACGCAGATTTATGTGTTTATATTTTCACAAAATATAAACACAAGTGGAGTGGCATCAGTTTTTAGTGGTTGTATAATGTTTCTTTTGTTTTTGGCAAATTAGAAATGAAAAAAAAAACAAAAAAAAAAAAAAAACAAGCACTCTCCAACACAAGCTGTTTCTCCCGCTAACGCTAAAGACTCTTGTTTATTTTGGTTGGATTTTCCCAGAATTCCTTGGGATATAGTCCACTTCCTGCTTTTAGAGCATTCTCCGGTTCGCTTGGCATTCACATATGCATTAAAGATGCACCAGAATTTACTTCAACTGAACTGACACGGACCACAGTTTGGTCAAAGTCAGAATTCGATTAGCATTCACACCTCCCCAAACGAACTGAATTCTGTCGGCAAGTGAACTGGGGTTTATTTGCAGCAAACTAAACAAGGCTGTAAAAAAATATACCCTCATTTTCAATTTTGAAACAATGATGTACAGCAGAAAGTGCCAAAATCTGGACTCTAATCTGGATTGGTATGGTGGATCTGATGAGAGGAGGAAAAGGTGAGCCAACCCACCCATGTCTTGAAATATAAAAAACAAGTAGGACAGTTTTCTGAAGAAACTGCCACTGGTGTCCAGAATCACTGTTAAAGGCCAGGTTTCACTTTGCTCTCAATGTTACCTTTTACCAGACTGACTTGCTTTTTAAGCAAGTCAGTCTGGTAAAAGGTAACATCTTATTTATATGGACCCATAATGTTCACAAACAGGAAATTCAGGGGAATCTGGTATTTAACTGGTTTTAATTTCAATTTCTTTTTATTCATAACCCATTTGGGGTTAATATTTCATTTTCAAATCTGTCTTCATAATCTCAAACCAGACTGCCAAAAGATCCAGGTGTGTTCATGTACCAAAGTTCGTCTTCTGACACATTGAATCTTTATTGGTTGGAGCGTTTTACAGTGAAATACTGCGAATCTCTTCCACCGAAGAGGTTTACCTTTTCACACCAAAACACACAGACATTTGGACCGAAGAGTTTTCTGCTGGCCGCATACATTTTGGTTTGTTTTTGCTGTTTATGTCACCTCCCTGTCTTTCAACCCTACAGCAGCTGGAATACAGATGGCTCATCAGCAAAATGGAGTGACAGGTTTGTCTTCAGGTTCATCTCTGCACCGTGTCAATGGAGAGCAGCTCGTTTCACACCGGAGGACTCAACTCACGGAGGGAGATTGCTGCCACTAATGGTGAGGATGAGACGTTCTACTGAAACTGACAGGCCCACTGGTTTTGAATGTGAATTATTAATGTCCGCGACATCACACCACTGCAGTGACGAAGCAGGACCTGAACTCCAAACACAGACAATGTTGGACTAACTGGAAGACTGAAATGATTCCATGAGGTAAACATAAAGATTTAAGGTTTTAAAGTGTCATTTTTAGTTGAGTAAAAAAAATAGATTTTCCACACAAATCCACGTCTTTCAGAATTATCATTTCAGCACATGTGACAGACTTTGTTGATTAATCTTCTTGAAAGGGTTTTAAAGTCCTCCATCGTTTCAGATGACAGTTCTCTCAATGTTTTCAGGCACAACACGCTCATTAAGGACTGCGACAAATATCTGACTGCAAACTCATTTGTGTAACTGAGACCATCAAGGCTTTATTTTTATGATTAGTGTCAGATTAAAGACTAAAGCTGTTGTCTGTGGTTTTGTCAGTCGGTGGGTCTAATCTTTAAAACTCACATTATAAAACAAATCTGGGAATTCTCCAACTATCTAGTTTTTTCCCCCACTTTTTATAAGAACAAGCATGAAGGAAAGACTGCTGCAGCTTCTTGTCTTTCCTGGTGTTTGTGACTTAACATCAGGTAAATGTTAAATGATGCCAACACCTAATTACACAGGTGACCATTCACAATTAATTGTAATTGATGTTGTATAAGAGAAGAGAATAATAATAATGGATTCTGTATAAACAGTAATAATGGAGAGATACGATCTGAAATATGTGCAGAGCCACAAATTACATGTCAATTTCCTGTTTTCTTAATATCAAATTCCAACCTTCCTCCTTCAACAAAAGTGAACCAAAAGGCACAATTTTTTTATTTATCACTATTTTTGGTTAAATTTCTCTTGTCTGTTTATTTTTTAGCAACTTTTTGAGCATAAACATTTTTAACATTTAACTCAATCAGTCAAGTTCTACTTGTCATTCAACTTTTCTGCAACATTTCGAAGTGCTTTACATCATGCAAATACAAAGTCATGCAACATAGAATCAACAATTGAAACATTACATTTTGTCAGGCGGCATTGTTAAATTCGTAACCCAACAGATGAGGTTTTAGTCTAGGTTGAAAGGAGCTCAGTGTTTCAGCTGTTTTGCAGTTTTCTGGAAGTTTGTTCCAGATTTGTGGTGCATAGAAGCTGAGTGCTGCTTCTCCATGTTTGGTTCCAGAGCCAGAGGACCTGTGAGGTCCAGAAAATTGAATTTTGTACCTCCAAAAATTCGCAATTTGAACCAGAATCTGCTGAAATTCTGTTTGTTGTTATTCTTGACCTTGTGCCAGATGTGAGCGTCTTGTTCCGTCTGCACCTGAGAGGCACTGCTTATTAAGACGCTGTCCTGTGGGATCGGTTTGGAACGGGAAAAGGCCCACAGTAACCTGATGTTGCTCATTGAGAAGTGTAAGAAGAGGCATGCTTATCAGTCAGTTTCCCAAAATCTCCTCTAACACTGGAACCTGAAGCTGTCTTTGTCGCTAGTCCTGTTTTTATTAAAAACAGTCTGTAGTGGGATCTGAATACTCTCAAAATGTAGCAGCAAAGTTTGATCAATCTGCATCCTGCGATCTTCACCGTGAAATTTTGAAAAATGAACAGAGTTGATGAAGCCGTGGAATAACTTCTGTAAGTTTTACCAGAGCACAATTAACTGTGAGTGGCAGGGCAGAAAATCACTCAATCCGAACAAATCAGAGAAACAGCTGTGCTAATGTTAGCTTGGCCTATTTGCATACAGCATCGTACAAAATCCTCATCAGTATGAGCCAGATCAGAACATGGTGGCAGTGAACAGTTAACTACATCAAGTAAAAATATGCATCCCTGCTCTTAGCATGTGGATTCAGTGGAAACTCACAGTTTCCTTTAAACAGGAAAAACTCTCCAGCAGAACCCAGCATGTCTGAGTTCCCATCTGCTGAGACTGACTGGGGCTTTTAACAGCTTCATCATTTGGGAGGAAATGATAAAGCGTGATCATGTGATCAGCGTGCTCATTGTTGGAGCGTCATATTTTGGAATGTACTGCAAAATCTTGATTGGGAGAAAACATTTGTCCTTTTCAATAACACAATGGAAAGTGGCACCTTTAAATTAATACGTTGATTAATACGTTGATGAAGCATCAATACATCCCATCATCACTCATGAGAAAGTGAGAAAGACAGCTGAACTTTACTTTTTGTTGCAGTATGAAACTTTCATAAAAAAAAAAAAAAAAAAAGTTTTACATGTTTGTTGAAACTGTCCCCAGTTTGTTATGAGACAGACAATCTGTGAAAAGTTCAATCTCCTCCTCCTCCCTGATCTGCTTTAGCCGTTAGAAGAAAAGCACAGCTCCCGACCAAAACCAGCCAATCAGAGGCAGGAGGAGGGGCTTTGTGCTGTCAATCAATCATGTGTTTGTTGTTTTTTGTGCTACTGGTGAAGATATAACTCAGTTACATGAAAGTGGTTTATTTTCTGTCCTCGGTAGATGAGCAGGCGCACGTGAGGATGATTGAAAGCAACTAGACTCTCATACAGGCTCTGATTGGTTGTTTCCAGTTACCACTAGGTGAAGGTAAAGGAGCGCGATTTTTATTTTATTTTATTTGTTTACAGGTTATCTGTCTCATACCATTCAGTCACAACATGGTTTCAACAAATATATAAAAATATATTCTTCATTAAAGTTGCATTATGCAGCTTTGAGCTGGACACCAGCTCCTCTACCTGAAAGCAGCAGTCCACCTTCATCTGGTTGCAGTTATTTGATTTAGAAAAGTTAATTGTGAAAGTGTTTGCTTGTAATTGATTAAAAACAATTTTCACAAAGCCAAAATGTAGAATAGTTTTGACTTATATTTGTGTTTTTTCTTCCTGAGCAAAAAAAAAAAAAAAAAAGTCTCATTGACTTTCAGTCAGTAGTAGTTATTCCATATTTATGTTTCTCAAGGCTTATATTTGATGTACATGTACTTTTTTTCAGTCCAGGCTTTCCAGCGGGAAAGCCTGGCAGAATATCCAAGAAGGAAATCTTTCCTTCTCGATGCATTTTTATGTTTTCTGGTATAAAATTGTAACTTTTGAATTCCACATCTATTACTGTCTCTTCCTTCTTTCTTTCAGTCTGTCATGAGTAAAAAATATATGACCTAATGGGCTGTTGTGGTTTAAAAAAAAAAAAAAGTGAACCACCGCAGAGAGTCTCTGGCATCATCTCAGTCTCAGAGCAAGTCACCAAGTGCTGGAGTCAAGTGGAGACGGAGCGGCATAATATTAGGGATGAGGGGGCGCGGAGAGACTCTCACGTGTGATCTCTGTATCTCATTGCTGATGAAAAAAAAAAAAGTGTGTGGGAGAGAGAGCATATGCAAATGGATTGAGGCGGAGCAGACAGGCAGATGAACAGACAGACTGAATTGATTTGATGTGAAGCATTCCTGGAGACGGGAACAAACATGTGTGAATTAAAGTCTGTCTGAATTAGATCCCCCAAAAAAATAAATCGCACCTCAACAAAATTAAACAAAAAATGTCTCGGATGATTCTTGTATGTGCCATTTCTTCCACACACAAAGCAAAGCAGAGGGCTTTGGTCTTTCTGTGTGAACATCAGTGACATCCAGCTCTCTGCTCTCAGAGCAGAGGAAGCTCTAATTAAGGACTGAAACTTCTTCACTCATGGACTTTTTTCCTTTAGTTTCTCTCAATAATGTAGAGGAGCAGCTGGGACGACGGGGCGCGAAATTCATTTGAGCTAAAGAAACAAGTAGGACATAAATAATGACTTGGTTAAGTGGGAGGATAGTTAGTGCCGAGCCATGTGAGACTCATGAAAGATGAATAGATCGTCTGGACGACAAACAATAAATCACACATGCTTATTTTATTTGGGGTTTTATTTTATTTTATTTTAATTTTTTTTTGCTTGACTCACTTCATTTTTCAGCTTCATAATTTTCCCCCATAATTTGAAGTTCTCACGGTGCCAAGGCGTACAACGCACAGAAATAAATCAAGGTTAAGTTCATTTGATTTCATAAAATATTTGTGAACATTGCAGTCAAACCATTTTGTGTATTTGCGACTGACCACAAAACATCCGGGGAGTTTTGAGTTATTTACAGATTCAGAGAGTGAGGATTTGACGATTTCTAACGAAGTCAAACATGGAAATCAAAAATGAAATGAAAAAGATTCGGCCGTCTGATTGCTGGCATTATGTAATTAAGATTAATGAGAAAACAAATGCAAAGAGGTTTCAGAAGAATCAACCTCTTATCTAAAGGAATGAGGCTGAGACCAGTTGGGACTGATGCTGTTTGACCGGAACCAAAACCTTCAGGATTATTTCACTGCAAAGATTCAGTCAAAAAAATCCAGTTTTGAATGTCTAAACTTTTTTTAATGAACAAGCCATCTCATCTATAAGATAGTTGTTATGAATGAAATTCACATAGAGCAAAATTATATTAATTAAGTTAAAAGAGTGTTTACAAAATACAATGCAAAGTACAAACAGTTTGTTCTAACAGGAAAAATGATTTTGTATTTTCATAAAACACACAAATATCAAATACCAATGTTGTTCTTTACTATAAGAGCTGTGTGGACTAATAATATTTTAGGGCTATTTGTGATGTAGATGCATAATAAAAAAAATTGTAATAAGCAGAAGAAAAAGAGAAAAACAGAACTTGAGTTGCTTTGGGAGAAACACAAATTCTCTTCCCCACCACTAAATATGACAATTACACACCCATTTCCTGTACTGTATTTATTTGTACATTAAGTAAATACAATGTTTAATTAAATAAAAACACTAATGTGTGAAAAGCATTATAAGTAATTGAAGTCATAAAAAACAGCTAAAACAGCTTTCAGTAACTGAGACCCAGAGTAAAGAGCTGCGCAGAAGAATCGGAAAAGAGGCAATTTCAGGAGTTTTACTGTAAATACTTAGTTATGGACAACAGACTTCAGTGCACTCTGGTTGAGAAGTGCACTGAAAACTTTGGCTGAAGTGGAACTTTTAATTCCAGTCTCCAGTGTGGCAGCAGAGAAACATTTAAATCTATAACCTGAACCCTTCTGAAATGAAAGCCGAGTTAGGCCAAAATGATTTGCTTTATGTTCAGCTTCTGTGGAGCATTAAGAAACCTACAGTTCACACAAAACAAAGAAAAATAAAACACAATGCTTAATTGTGGTAATCTATTTCTAGTTTAAATAGAGGAGTAGACAGTTTAATTTGTTGGGGAAAGAAAGAAAGAAAGAAAGAAAGAAAGAAAGAAAGAAAGAAAGAA
>VMRN01000815.1:0-16864 GCA_010277015.1 Poeciliopsis turrubarensis | reverse complement strand
CATATTTACCAAATTTATGAACATGTCTAAAATGTGCTTTCAGTTTTCTGGAAGAAATTGCAAAATCTCTTGTTCCTAATCCACTTCATCATGGAGAACCACCCTGCATATTTTAGATGTACTTCTGCTCCACAACACCTGATTCAAAACCAGCCAAATACAGAGATTATTTAGGAAAACCTGCTTCTATCATGGACATCGCTGACTAACTGTTGTGCTAACTCTAATCCTAATTTGATAAATGAAATCATGCTGATACCCACCACACAATGAGACAACATGCTACAACAGCAGGTCAATCAATAGAGCCAACATTTTCAGTACTCACCTTTCTCTGTGGTTCCACTTCAAGATGTGATTCTTTGGAACAGACCTTTCACTCATGGTCACACTTTTATAGTTGTGGATTATTGCTAACTCTGTTGCTGATTTTGCCCAATTTACCACAGCAAGGCATGCAGGACATGAGTAGATTTTAGTGTTTAATGTAGAACTACATAGATTCATTTTGAGTACAGAAGAAATATGTGGTGCACCACATCATAAGTGGAGAATGTGAAGAGAAAAAATGGACCAGCTCCTTAAAAAGTCTTCTCCCTTTTCAAAATAAGAGCACGAATATAATGTCTGATGACCTGAAAACTCTTCCCAGTCAGTTACCAAAACTTCAATACAGATGTTGAACTTTATTTATCTGAAAGTTTAAAAAGTCTGCCAAATAATGTAGTCCTTTAGAAACACAAAGAAGTCCAAACAACAACAAAAGACAAACACACAACATATGTTATGGTGTCAGAGGCTGCAGCCATCAAGGGAGATGGCCTTTTGTTAGGTGAGAAAAAATAATCATATGAATAAGGGGGAAAACATATTGGACACAGAGAGGGGTTACATAAAGTACATCTGCTTGTGAAAATCAACATATTGACACCGTGAAAACATGAAGCATGTGGAATGGGACACAATAAATTGGTGAGTCCCAACTCAGGCCACTCAGTTGAGTGATGTAGCCACCTGGTGCAGTTCAGACAACCACAATTGATTTAGTTTCAGGCCAACTCTGTTAATTTTTTCTGTCTTAAAGTCTCACTGGTTTAGACATTGTCTACCTCAACATTTCAATGGTGACTCCAAACAGGCAAAGTTGTGGTAAACATCTTCAGCTGACAATATGGACACACAGTCTTCTGCAGACTGCTGCTTAACAGACAAGCTCTACCTTTCTTAGCATGTCATCTAATTATTCCTGCTGAAAACAAGTTATATTGAGAATATGGGTGAGTTTTCCAACAATGTTGTGTGTTTGTGTCTGCAGGCTTTCGGGCTGCCTGATCACAGATGAAGGATGTGCTGCTCTGGCCTCGGCTCTGACTATGAACCCGTCTCACCTGCAGGAGCTGGACCTCAGCTTCAATTATCCCAGAGAGGCAGGAATGGAGAGTCTAGCAGCTGCACTGAAGAATCCAAGCTTCAGGCTGGAGTCTCTCAAGTAAGGACATATTTTCTGCAGCCACACAGTGATACTCAGGATTATTGAGGAACAATAATCCTCGGGGAGGGGGGGAGGAGATCTGGATAAATCAATGTGAATATGAGTGCAGGTAGGTAAACCCAGATACCTCAACTAGCCTCAGACCAAGAAATGCTGTTGATATCAGTAAGGATTTATGCTGCATCACGGGAAATCAAGCTAAGACAGAGGAATAATTAATTGCTCATACAAGTGCAAACAATGTTGAACAGTGGTAATTTTAAGTTCATGTCCCTTCAGCTTCAACAAACAACATGGTGCAGAATCGCAAAGTGGAAAGATGTGTTTTTATTTATCAATCATAACTGACATCACTTAAAAGTACAAATCTAAACACTCCCAGTTAGGTCTAGTCTAATACATAAATATGTTTGATCTTAAAAATGTTACAAAATGTTTTTAATAAATGTTACTTTGTTGGGACTTTGTTCCCAGTCTATGTTGTTATTGTCTGGGGCAGAATGAGAGCAATAACACAAAACCTGGTGAGGGGAAAATAAACTGTCAACTCTGAACAAAACTAGTAGCACCAGGAAAATATAAAACATAGTGACAGAAACGCAGCCACAGATGGACTGAAGAACTCAGAAAACTCAATGAGGTCTAAATCGGGGTGTCCATATTTGATAAATGCCATCAAAACACCAACTTTCTTACAGCATGGAGCCTGCAGGAGAAAGATGGATGACACCAGGACTGAGGAAGTGTAAGTGCATTTTTGATTCATTAATGTTCACCTCTGTGACAGTGAATTCAGAAAAGTATATATCAGTAATTTTATTGTGTTTCGTCTGTCCTTCAGATTCCTGTCCACTAACAGTCGACCTGAACACTGTAAACAGATTCCTCAGACTGTCTGACAAAAACAGGAAGGTGACACGTGTGGAAGAGGAGCAGCCATATCCTGATCATCCAGACAGATTTGATTCCGCTCAGCTGCTGTGTGCTGATGGTCTGACTGGTCGCTGTTACTGGGAGGTTGAGTGGAGTGGGAGGGTCTACATATCAGTGTGTAATAAGGGAATCAACAGAAAAGGACTCAATGACGATTCCTGGTTTGGATTTAACGATAAGTCCTGGAATCTAGTCTGCTCTGACGATGGTTACACTGTTTGGCATGATAGTGAAAAAAAGGCTTTCATCCCTGATCCCTCCTTCTCCTCCTCTCCCTCTGGCAGAGTAGCCGTGTATGTGGACTGTCCTGCTGGGACTCTGTCCTTCTATAGAGTCTCTTCAGATGCACTGATCCACCTTTACACCTTCAACACCAAATTCACTGAACCTCTTTGTCCTGGATTTGCATGCAGGTATTCTCATTGGGGGTCTTGGTTTTTGTTTTAGAGTAATCTTTTCTAAGTTAGAGGAAATGTAACTTTACATGTGCTTCATCTAATATTTGGTTGTAGATTAACATTCTATGTAAAAATTAGTTCAAACAGCATAAATAATCACAAAGTGCTTCACAATAAATGCTGTAGTCTGCAGGAACTCCAGCACCACCCTGTTGCATTGTTGATGTGCTCAAGTCTCTCCTGAACCTCCACCAGACGATGCATTTGGCGAATCTCCAAATCACCTTCATTTCAGTTCAGCACAAGCCCAGCAGCAAATCTTAAAGGTTTTGCTGAATCTGACTTTCCAGACGGGGGGTCATTACCACTTCCTATTTTATGGTGCAGGATTGCCGAGGACTTCCTGTGGGGTTTAGAACAGGTCTTGTGTGTTTGTCAAGATTTAGAGGATCCAGTTTCAATATTATGTTGGAGGAGCCACCCATAATCTTCAGTTTTTTCTGTGAGTGGGTGGGGCTTTAGTGATGTCATTAAACTACCACACCAATATATGAAGCAGTACTCCTTGATGATGCACAAAAAATCTGGTCCAGATCAGATGATGTATCATGGAGATAAAACTGTTGGGATAATTCAGGGGGCATTCTGGAGTTAAATTTCAATATAACCCTATTGGCCTCTTAAGAGGTCAACAAAGGTCATTTATTTGGCGCAAATTGTGTGATGCATGTGTGATTTAGAGCCAACTCTATGTAAACTTCAAGGTATTAGAATTCGTCATTCTATCACAGCAACCTGCTGCAGCCACCAGCCATTGCTGAGGGAAGGATTCAGCATCATGTTGTTCTGTCATTGGACTCACATTAATTCATACATTGGTATGAATTAACCAGTAAAATCATGACTACCTGCAGGAAAACAGGTGATTTCCTGTTCAAAGTGGGTGGGGATAAGGTGATGTCACATATTGATCATGTGATTGAGATCAATGCTGGTCTGTTATGACATATAAAGTCTGAAGCAGCTGTGAGCCTGTGTGTGGAAATGATTCCATGTTGATGTTTAAGTTTCTTAAGAGTTGCACAGAGACTGTTGCATAATGGCAGTACCTAATGTAACTTGTATTATATACTGAAGTCTTTTTATAACTGGGTAGTACTAAGAGTGACAGACATATGCATACAATCCTATTGCCATAAAACTGAAATGAATATTTAAAACTTTTATCATGTCTTTAACTGTAACTTTTACTACATAACACAAAACATTGCAATCACATATTGAATATGTGTCACCTATCCTTCCTTCTATGTACTGGATGGAGTTTTTGTATTTTGCTCACTGGATTACATTTTGGCATATTATCAATAATAAAGACAAAGACATTGATGTCACTTGGTTTGTTTTTTTCTTTTCTTAGGCTAAGTCCCACTTATGTCAATGAAAAAGGTAATTTCACATACTGCAAATTACATGCTTGCCTTTCAACACCATAAGTTGTCACATATTAGGATAACTAAACTAATCACAGAAAAGATTGCCACAGTGGTTGTTTTGATCATGCCCTAATATACAGTGTTGTATAAAGTACTGAAATCTCAGAGTCAAGTAAAAGTATAGGTACCGCTCCAAAATATGACTTTGGTAAAAGTAAAAGTTACTGATTGAAATGTTACTTGAGTTAAAGTATTAAAGTATCTGAAATGTCTTGTACTTAAGTATGGAAATTACTGTAAAAATGGATGTACTCAAGTAATGTAATGAAAAGTACAAGTAAAAAGTAAAACAAGGCAAATAAACTTGTTAAATACACTTAAAATAATGTACAAAGCCAAGTGCAGGCAAAATGAAACCTGCTAATAGATAAACCTGCAGGCATTATTTAGTTAAGAACATTAGATGCTTTACCTAAAACACTAGGTTAACTTAACCTGCTTTACAACTGAACCAGCTTCTTAGTAAACCCTCCAGGACAGAAAATAAAGTTTTTGTAAGCCTTAAGTTTTCCCTTCAGTAAGGTCAGTGCTGAAAATGAGAGAAATAGTCAGTACAGAAAATGCGGCCAACATGAAAAAAAGATTACACTACTTCACAACCTGTAGGTGCACACAACTGGTCATTATGCAAAAGAAAAAAAGAATTGGGAGGGAAATGCAGCTTATTTGGCATCTGAAGAGGGAGAGCTTTTTTGTCAGACTGTTTGCTGGACTTTTTGACGTAGTGGGGAGGCGAAACCTGTGCATCCTATTGGTGGTAATGAACAAGCCCAGGTCAGTCGGCTACCGACTTTGTTGCAGTCAATCAGTACGTGGGATCAAAACATTGCGTTTCTCTCTCGCTTTTTTGTAACGAGTAACTAAACCACACATTGAAAATGTATCGGAGTAAAAGTATGCAATTAAGTTCGGAAATGTAGTGAAGTTAAAGTGAAAGTTATCAAAAATTTTCTTACTCGAGGAAAGTATGAAGTACTCCAAAATATACTTAAGTAAAGTAGTGATCCATATATATATATATAAAAAAAAAAAAATTTCCTTCTCCCCCACAGCGGGTGGTTCTTATCCTCTGAGCTCGGGTCCTCTACCAGAGGCCTGGGAGCTTGAGGGTCCTGCAGTATCTTGGCTGTGCCAAGGACTGCACATTTCTGGACTGAGATGTCTGATGTTGTTCCTGGGATCTGTTGTAGCCATTGATCCAGTTTGGGGGTGACTGCCCCGAGGGCCCCGATGACCACAGGCACCACTGTGGTCTTCACCTTCCAGGCCCTCTCCAGTTCCTCCCTGAGGCCCTGATATTTCTCTAGTTTCTCGTGCTCCTTTTTCCTGATGTTGCAATCGCTTGGTATTGCTACATCTACCACAACGGCTTTCCTCTGTTGTTTATCCACTACGACAATGTCTGGTTGGTTCGCCATTACCATTCTCATTATATATATATATATGTGTGTGTGTGTGTGTGTGTGTGCGTGTGTGTGCGTGCGTGTGTGTGTGTGTGTGTGTGTGTGTGTGTGTGCGGTAAGGTTCATAGTTTGTGAGGCACTGACTTGTCAGATTTACTAATATTGACACCCTACATGTTATTGTTTCCATCAGGAAATTTCGCGCATGCGGACATAAAGACTATTCTACAAGTCATCCATGTAAATAATATTATTAATGTAGATAATTTTGTGCACAACCATTTTTTTTCTTTTCATAAATGTTTGACAAGTGCCGCCTCTCATTAGGAAGATAACACAGTGGTTACCGCTGAGCGGTATGTACTCTAAAGCCGCCGGTGTGTTTTGGATCAAGCAGGAACCACATGTCAGCTTAACCAATGAACAGCGTCAGTGAGCCGCATGTAGACTGCCACTGCATCGGGCTGCCTTCAGGAACAGTCGGAAATTACAGTTTTCCTGGCAAATCTTTGCCGATCTCATAAATTTTATATTTTAAAATTACCATTTCCAGGGGGGTGGCAGTAGGGGTGGCAAGGGCTCTGTTGGGGGTGGCAAATGCCACCCCTGCCACCCCTCTGGCTCCGCCACTGTTTCAGATATCTGGGATGTTCAGTTAAGCAGACGAAACCGATTATATATCAAAACGGCCTGCCATCTTGAGAATTCACCTGTCATGTCACGTTGTTGAAAATAACAGACACGGAAGTTTCACTTTCACCTGTTTCTGTTGCGCAGATCATTTTCCATCAACCTCCAATTCAAGGTAAGATAATTCTTTCGCTGCGGATGCAGCTGTGTAAATAAGATTTAATGCATCAATAGGATTCCTGTTTATGGTTTATTTCCTGTCACTGGACTCAGCAGCAGCTGTTCTGTCTCTAGGAATGATGAGATCGGGGCAAGAAGCCTCGTTAATTTTCCCCATGTTGTTTTATCCAAACAGAAATGAGTCTCAGAACCATTTCTAGGTTTATTGGTTCTCTGCGTTGAAACGTGCAGTCGGTTTTATTGTTACCGCTTGTGTTGCTGTTTAACTCCCCTTACGGGTAAATATTTATTAATTATGAATTAAGGCAGATTTTCGTGTTTGCGTAGGATGAAGATGAAACATTTTAACTTCTGGTCTCTGAAATACGTCCCTGAGCCGTTGAGAGCTGGTCGTATTTAACACATATTTATTCATTAATATGAGTAAATATGTGTTAATTAAGTTAGGTAATGAGTTAGTAAATTACCTAACTCTCTATCTACTTAAGATAGAGAGTTAGGTATGTATGCGACCCTTATTAAAGGTGTGTTCTTCATGGTTGGTAAAATATTAAAATAACTAATATTCCATTGCTATGAAAGTTTCCGTCACATATTTACTGAATGCTAAACTATAAGTACACTAAAAATATTAAAGATGTTCCTCAGGTCAGCTTTAACTCATGAAGTTGGATGTTGGTGATAAATAATTGCAACCAAATATATTTTTTAAATACTGTTCCAAAGATAAACGATGCTAAATTAGTATTTTGACCCTCCATCACCTACAGTGTTAAAAGGTTTCTATAAATCTTGAACTATTGCTCTATTGCTTTGCTTTACAACTGCTGCTCCTGAAGGTAAAACAAAAATGGTGGATTGAGAAAAATAATGACTTTTACAAAAAAGTGATACATTTTTCCTTCGAAAAGTTTTTAAATACTAACTTGACTGCTGCTGGCTGTGTTACAAATTATGTTACATTCACTTTTAGGAGTTGTTTTTCTACCCATATGTTTTATATTTATTTGAGTTATGTTATTAAGTATCGTTACTCTTACCTGAGTTAAATTCCTGACTAATTAACTTCACCGAATGAAGAACAAATTGACAAGATTCACATGTGTCGTTTATGTTAAAGTGAGCCCTGTGTTTTTACAGAAATTATTTTGTTCTCATGTTATCTTATATCTACTGAGGTAAAAAGTAGAAAAAATATCACAGAGACAGGAGACATCGATTCTAACGAAACAAGTTTAAAGTACAAATGTTATCAAGATGTAAAACAGCAAACTGCCTTTTAACCGGTTTTCCACTAAACCGCATATAACTGGTAGTTTTCCACTAGCAGACCCAACCGGTCTGTCTAGATTTTTTCAGTTGTGTTGAGCTCAGCTTCATAAAATGTTCAACGCTTGGGCTATTGTTTCATTTTCTAATGCTGCCTTAAACTCTTCTATCTGATCTTTAAACTCTTTAAACCTGATCTGTCTGCTGTGTTCGTTGATCTTCATCAAACGATTTGTTGTCTAATGTTCTCTAAAAGAAACTCAGAGGCCTCTGATTGCACTAGATTTTATTTAGAGGTATCTTGCTAAATAGGGGTTAATATGTAAGCACATTGCAATTTTCAGAGTTTTGTTTGTAAACCATTTGAAATATTAATATTATCTTGATATATGGCTAAAATACATTAGTTTTTAATGTGGAGATTTTCCTGGACTGTGAATAATGAGCTTATAATTTGTTTTTCTGCAGATCAAGGTCGAATGTGTGTCTAAGCTGGTATTGATCTAAATTTCATCATGGAAGCATCTGAGGACAAAGAAGAGGAAGTTCCTTTTTCTGAAACCACTCAATGCAAGGAGCCAGAGGACAAGAGGTGAGATGTCTGTCTCTTCATCACTTTGTCCAGGATAAGCACTTCCATCATTAAACCAACTTTACTTGCAGAAATCAGGCTGAAGGAGAATCTGATTCTTATATGGAGTCTGACCCTAAACAGCTTTCTGCTACAAAGAGGGAAGCTGTAGCTAAATCACACATGTGTAAAATGTAACTGAATCAAGAAATATAAAATGTTTCATTGTGAGCAGACTTTGTTCCAAATTACATGTTTCATAACAATGAAAAACGTAATTTTGAAATTAAGGTGCATGTAAAAAATTACTTTTTTCCCTTTATTTTGTAGAAATCAGGGTTCACTTTGTCGTTAATGTAACTTTCATAAAAAATATATCTTTTACATATTTGTTGAAACTGTGACTATGATGAGAGACATCCATCCATTACCTGTTCTGGAGATAGACGCAGCTGTCTATCTCCAGATGCGTTCCCGGCGAGAGGCAGTGGACACCCTGGACACCCTGGACAAGTCGCCAGTCTGTCGCAGGCCAACTCAGAAACAAACAGGACAAACAACCATGCACACACTCACACCGAGGGAGAATTTGGAGAACATGCAAACTCTCTGCAGGAATCGAATCCAGGACCTTCTTAATGCAAGGCAACAGTGCTACCAACTGTGCCACTGTGCAGCCCTGGTGTGAGACAAATAATCTATAAAAAGGTCAAGCTGCTCTCAATACTGTCAATTAAGCCTGTGTATGTGCCGCTCATCCATCCTGTCCCCAGTAAACTGTAACAATGCTAATTTGTTTCTCTGCCATTAGCACATTTAGCAGCACATTCACAAGGTTAGCTGACAGCATTAAGATCTTCTTCCAGGCTCTTATTGGTTGATTCTGACTGGGAGTGGTGCATTTCTTTAGATGACAAAGATAGTTATAAGAGCTGGATCTCTTCATCTCTCATACCATACTGTCACGACATGGTGACAGCTTTAACAAATATGTAAAGAACATTTTTTATTAAAATAACAATTTATAGCTTTAAGGAGACTTTTTGGTATTTAAAAAAAAAGCATGCTATTGTTTGATCATGTTTGCTTTGCAAATGCAATAAAAGGCTAAAATGTGCACAGCAGTGAATGCTTTTCATTCACACTGTAGATTCATGAATCCAAGAAATTTGTTTCTGACAGGAGATAAACGAGGCGTCTGACTGACTGGCACTGATATTCTCATCCACAGGAAACGACAGGAACCAGAACCTGGACCAAGCTGTCTGTCCATTAAGAGCAACCAGTCAATTCGGGATTTTCCTGATTTTAACAATGACCAACCTTCAGATGCAAAGATGTGAGCTTCATGGAAATTTTCTAACCGTGTAATATGAGTCCCACTGAAAGTTTCATTCCAAAATTACTTTTATTTCTTATGATTAAGAGGTGGAATATAATATAACTGTTTTCCTTATCAAATTCAATATGATTCTTAAACATAGAAGATCGAACAAATTGTTAATTAAAGGAGAAAGAGGAAATGAAGAAGTAAAGTAGCACATGTGGAGGAAAAAGTTATAAAAAGGAAAACCTATGAGAACAATGAAATGAGCATTTATAATATGTAAAATCAGTCAATGTGATCTTGCATATGTTATGGTCTGGCTCTGGTACCATAACAAATTAATGGGAAGCAACGCGTGGGATAACTTAAAATAGGATTTATTTAACAAAAGTCATCACTGGTTGGAGAGGAAAAGGGAAACAAGAGGAGAGGTTGACACAGAAAGAAAAGGGCTGTGTCAGTGAGAGAAAGGTGGTGCATTTTAAGCTGATCTGATGTCATTCATGGAGACACTGTCCAGCTGCCTCCACTTCCAATCAGCACCAATCAGAAGATCTGGAGCAGTGATGCTCAACCCCAAAGGAATAGCCGTGGGCCGTAACACATATTAACTGGATTTTTGTCAAATCCAGTAGCCCATCCTACACATATGATCTGGCCTTGAAAAGGGTCATATTCCTCTTCCCCAGGAAAATCTGGTCAAATTATCAATTTAGAATCACTTTGATGACTTATTTATAAGTGCTAAAAATACTAAATATATTTTGAGGTGTTTTAGGAATTTTCTAAATTCGCAGTCTGGAGTTCAAGATAAAATATGGAAACTTTAAATTGTGTCACTTAGGTTTTATCTCTGTAATATATCCCCCTGTGCTTTCTTCTTATGACAGAAAACAAAAAAAACAAGTATAACTCAAGAATTTTGTGTTAAAGGCCAATTTGTTAACATCAAACCGTCTTGTGAGCGATTATTCATTACTTCCGACAATGTGTCCAGTTTATTCTATATAATGGCACACTGCAAGGAGAGTTTCTGTATTTGCTAAGCATAAAAATTGTATCTCAACACATCAGTTTTAGGATTGTGCTTATCATAACTGTGTAAGATTTTTGACTTGTTTCCAAATATTCCATTTTCATCTGTTACTTAAATGTCCCAATGTTAAGTAGATCTGATAATAAAACAAGCCACAGTCGTCCTTAAGCGTATCTTGTTTTCAGAGATATATGTATATAAGCTCATGATTTCTCCATAGATTCAAGCAGAGCCCAGACGATGCTGGTCATCCTCCCCCTGAGTTTCAAACGCAGCTGGGCTCCATATTTGTGGTCTGTATATATTAGATACAACTTTTTAAATCTCTTCTGTTAATTTTTTGCTGCACTTTATAGATCACTTGATTGTCTCAGATTTTTTTCAGAGGGGTGTTTCATGTCTTACTCTGTTTTAGGAGCTGGAGAAAAATATTGTGGCGTTTGTGAAGGACGAGCTAAAGGAGATCCAAAAGGTCTTGAGTTCAGATTACCCCGATGATGAGGAGGATGTGTCTGGAAATAAGGATGAGAAGCTAAGGAGTAGCAGAAGAGATGCCTTTTTAAAGATCACCATTGACTTCTTGAGAATGTTAAATCACGATGACCTGGCTGACCTTCTGCAGAGCAGTAAGAGAATTATTCTTCTATAGAAATGGAACAAAATACCATTACAGACTTATTGTATTAGACACCAGGTATTGATAGCTTCAAAGAAAAACAAAGTCCACAAGAATTTGTTTCATTGATTGAACTTTTACTCTGATGAAACCTAAAATTAAATCCTGCAATTATATTTTTTTGTCAATTTTCTCAAAGTGATTTCAAACTACTCTAACACATTACAAAAAATAGAAAATTTGATTTTGTGAAAAAAAAACCACTTTAATCAGGGTACAATAAACATACACAACTGGGCATAATGAAAACCGTTCGATAGGATCCTAGAACCTTTATTGGACTGGGTATTAACATCTATTAGGATCTCCCTCGGAAAACTGGCTAATTATCCTACCCAGTGATGAAACGTATGGAATTTCATTTCCATTTTTATCCAGGTTTTAAGAAATATGGAAGAAAAGATAACGGATTTTGAAAGAATGTGTGAGTTGCCAAACAATATTTTTTATTCTGTTTTCGAGAGCAGTGGTCCCCAACTGCTGTGGACTGGTACCGATCCGTGGACCAATTGGTACCGGGCCATGCAAGAAATAATGAAATATTTCCATTTTATGTGTTATTTGAGTCTGGAGGATCTTTTATTTTGAAAATCATTTAACCGGATTCTCTCGGTTACGTCTTGCGCGCCAACATTGAGCCACAAGCAGCAAAATGAGACAGAAACAGATCAGATGTGTTTGGAAAGTTTCTTTGTGAATGGAAAAGTCCCAGAGAACAGACAGGAGGATGGATTTATCCCAGTAGGTGATTCCCACAGTCCAAGCTGCTCTGCATGATATGGTGACTGGATGTTAATGAGGCAATGAAGCTTCAAACTAGAGACCAAACACCCTGTGCATCAGCATCACTTCCGGTGTCGTCGTCTCCCAGACAAACCGTCTCATTGCAGAGAAACGAGCTCAGGGCTCCATTGGTTGTTATCGTGAGTTAAAATTTTCACAAAAGTAAAATGTTCGTTTTTGTGGCGCATCTGTATTTTAGTTTGAAGGGATATGTAAATGTTACCATAGCGACCAGAGTCAGAAAGCATTAGGGCAGAGGTCGACAGGAGAAGAGAGGAGTAGAGCTTGGTTAAGTTTGGTTCACACGATTTAAGGATTGTTGGCCGATTTACCAAACTTCTGTGGCCACAGAGTCGATAAAAGTCCAACAGGTTCAATCAGTTCATGTGTCCAGCAACACAGCAGGAGCAACACACCATGAGAACCGATTCCAGTCACGACCATCCCAACTCCAGAAGAAAATCCAGTAAAACCTCCCAACATACCGTACATGAATTTAGAATAATCAAACATGGATGACTATTTAGAAGCAGTAGTGAATGTTTGTGGGCTCATTTTAAGCGATAAAAGATGAAACAAAAAGAAAAGGCGTTTGATAAAAGAGGTAGGAGCAGCACTCTATTTGCTGCACGATGATTTGGAGGCGAGTTATGTTTTTCATAGTTAATATTTTTAACTGAATAAACGTAACTACTTTTAATGAACATGTATATAAACATGACCTTTACGTATAATATGAAACATTTCCATATATCACCTCTGATGTCCACCGGACTCTCAGTTGCGCCAAGTCAGCTGTTTGCACTTTCACGCGGTGACGTAAAAGCGTGTGTTGAATATGCTTTTACATATTTAACACACCACGTAACAGCAGGACGTTGTAAGATTGTTGTAAAGGGAAAAAGGCTTTAGCAGGAACACCAACATGCAGTTCTAACGATTCCCCCTTGGAGGTCAAGTCTTGACTGGGCTGCGGTAATAAAAAGGTTGGGGACCACTAATCTAAAAGATAAAAATTGAAATTATTTTCTCACCTGCCCTCACTCATATTTGAGCTTAAATGATATAGCATTCCTAATATGATATTGGTTCACTGTTTGCTGCAAGAACAGCTTAAACTCTTCTGGGATGGCTGTCCACAAGGTTTAGGAGTGTTTATGGAGATTTTTGGTCATTCTTTTTTTTTTTCCCTCCAAAGAGTTTTTGCGGTGCTAGTGGCTCTTATTTTTTACAGTAGGCAGACAGGAAAGAGGGCAAGGAGAGGGGGAAGACATGCGGCAAAGGTCGCCGGGACCTTGAGCCGAACCCGCGACGTCCGCGTCGAGGACTGAGGCCTCCAAACGTGGGGCGTGCCAACCCCCTGCGCCACCACAGCACGCCCAGGATTTTTGATCATTCTTACAGAAGGACACATTTGTGAGGTCACATATTGATGTTAGGCAAAAAGGCATGCCTCTCAGTCTTCGCTCTAATTCATCCCAAAGGTGTTCTATCGGGTTGAGGTCAGGACTCTGTGCAGGCCAGTCAAGTTTATCCACACCAAACTCTGCCATCCATGTCTTTATGGACCTTGCTTTGTGCTCTGGTGCACAATCTTGTTGGAAAAGGAAGGGGTCAGGTCCAAACTGTTCCCACAAAGTTGGGAGCCTGGAATTGTCCAAAACATATGCTGAAGCATTCAGAGTTCATTTCACTGAATCGAAGGGGCCAAGCCCAGCTCCTGAAAGACAACCCCACATCATCACCCCACCTCCACCAAACTTTACACTTGGCACAATACAGTCAGAAACGTACCATCAACCCAGTCTCATCCATCAGATTGCCAGAGGAAGAAGCATGATTGGTCTCTCCAGAGAACGCGCCTTCACTGCTCTAGAGTCCAGTGGATGCGTGTGTTATACATGCTGCCACTGCAGCTAACACTTTGCAATGAAGTTGGTGATGTTTATCTTGGATGCAGCTGCTCCACCATGGAAATTCACTCCATGAAGCTCTCTGTTCTGGAGCTAATCTGAAAGCCACATGAAGTTTAGAGGTCTGTAATGATTGACTGCAAAAACTTGGTGATTTCATGCTATTTGCTTCAGCATCCTCTGATCCGGCTCCGTTAATTTACATGGCATAGCACTTTGTGGCTGAGTTGCTATCATTCCTAAACACTCCCATTTTTTACAGTACATTGTACATTTTCTCACAGTTTTTTGACAATTGAGTGTAGAATATTTAGGAGCAAGAAAATTTCATGACTGGATTGTTGCACAGGTGGCATCCTATCACAGTTCAATGGTGGAATGTCCTGAGATCCTGGGAGGGACCCATTCTTTCACAAATGTTTGTAAAGCAGTCTGCATGTCTAAGGACTTTATTTTACAGAACTGTGACCATAAGAATGATCAGAACACCTGATTCAAATAATTTGGATAGGTGAGCAAATATTTTTTGGCAATCGAGTGTATATATTTCTCTGATGAAATGTAAGTTGCTTTTTACTTTCTTATTAAAACTTCAAAACTCATTTTCAGCAGCTTATTGTGTTTCAGTCCCCAACAGAAATATGACAAAATCTCTCTTAAATTACATTATTTTCTATTTTTGTTTCATAGAGTCGCTCACCACATGCCAACAAACACTAAAGTCTGACATGAAGAAGAAATTCCAAAGTGTATTTCAAGGAATTGCAAAATCAGAAAATCAAACCTTTCTAAATCAGATCTACACAGAGCTCTACATCACAGAAGGAGACTCTGGAGAAGTCAATAATGAACATGAAGTCAGACAGATTGAATCAGTGTTCTGGAAACCAGACAGACCAGAAACAGCAATAAGACCTGAAGACATATTTAAACCCTCACCTGAAAGAGATGAACCAATCAGAACAGTGATGACAAAGGGAGTGGCTGGCATTGGGAAAACAGTGCTGACACAGAAGTTCACTCTGGACTGGGCAGAAGACCAAACCAACCAGGACATCCAGTTCATGTTTCCATTCACATTCAGAGAGCTGAATCTGTTAAAAGACCAGCAGTTCAGCTTGGTGGAGCTTGTTCAAATCTTTTTTAGTGAAACCAAAAGAATCTCCAGGTTTGAAGATTTAAAAGTTGTGTTCATCTTTGATGGGTTGGATGAATGTCGACTTCCACTGGACTTCAAGAAAAATGAGATCCTGACAGATGTAAGAAAGTCCACCTCAGTGGATGTTCTTCTGACAAACCTCATCAGAGGGAAACTGCTTCCCAAAGCTCAGCTCTGGATAACCACACAACCTGCAGCAGCCAATAAGATCCCTCTTGAGTTTGTTGGTATGATGACAGAGATCAGAGGATTCACTGACCCACAGAAGGATGAGTACTTCACAAAAAGATTTAAATATAAGAAGCAGGCAAGAATAGTAATCTCCCATGTAAAGAAATCCAGAAGCCTCCACATCATGTGCCACATCCCAATCTTTTGCTGGATCACTGCTACAGTTGTGGAAGACATGCTGAACAAGAAAGATGGAGAAGAGCTGCCAAAGACTCTGACTGAGATGTACATCCACTTCCTGGTGGTGCAGACCAAACTGAAGGCCATCAGACATGATGGAGGAACTGAGACAGATTCAATCTGGAGTCCAAAGAACCAGAAGATGGTCGAGTCTCTGGGAAAACTGGCTTTTGAACAGCTGATAAAAAGAAACCTAATTTTCAATGAATTCGACCTGATAGAGTGTGGCATCGACATCAGAGCAGCTTCAACATACTCAGGAGTGTTCACACAGATCTTCAGAGAAGAGAGAGGGCTGTACCAGAACAAAGTTTTCTGCTTTGTCCATCTGAGTGTTCAGGAGTTTCTGGCTGCTCTTCATGTTCACCTGACCTTCATCAAATCTGGAGTCAATCTGATGGCAAAAGGTGAAATGAAATCCAAGGATTTAGAAAAACTAAACCATGAATCTCCAGAGACAGAAATGTACAAGAGTGCTGTGGACATGGCCCTAGAGAGTCCAGATGGACACCTGGACTTGTTCCTCCGCTTCCTACTCGGTCTTTCACTGGAGACCAATAATTGTTGGTTAGGATGCCTTGTGACACAGAGAGAAGAAAGTTTAGAAGTTAATAAGGCCATAGCCCAGTACATCAAGGAGAAGATGAATAATGATCTATGTGTTGAGAAAAGCATCAATCTGTTCCACTGCCTGAATGAACTAAATGATCAGTCCTTGGTGGAGGAAATCCAACAATCTCTACGTACAGGAAGTCTTTCAGCACACCAGTTGTCTCCTGCTCAGTGGTCAGCTCTGCACTTCATCCTGCTGTCATCAGACAAAAGTTTGGAGACATTTGATCTGAAGAAATACTCTGCTTCAGAGGAAGCTCTTCAAAGACTGCTGCCAATTGCTGAAGCCACAAGCAAAGTTATGTAAGTCAAGATGTAAGTTTCATAAAATAAACAAATAAGACAAAAGTAATATATAGTATTACTTCTGTCCTTTCAGACTGAGTGGGTGTAACCTCTCAGAGAGAAGCTGTGAAGCTCTGTCCTCATTGCTCAGCTCAACATCCTCTAGTCTCAGAGATCTGGACCTGAGTAACAATGACCTGACAGATTCAGGAGTGAAGCTGCTGTGTGAAGGACTGATGAGTCCAAACTGTGAACTGGAGATTCTCAGGTGAGATCCATTTAAATTCTTC
>VMRN01000814.1:4361-16876 GCA_010277015.1 Poeciliopsis turrubarensis | reverse complement strand
TTCCTGTCCGGCCACCCTACAGTAATCAGATTACTTCCTGTCCGGCCCGCTCAGGAATGTAAACAAAAACTTGGATTCCTTCAATCAGCTGCAGGGAGGAAACAGGAAAACTGCTGCTGGTTCTTCCACCCAGCAGAACCGACCCGGTTCTGTTCAGGGGACAAACAGGAAGTTGTGCTTCCTGAGGTGGTTTACAGATTCCTGAGGAAGTCGCTGCTCCTCTTCCAGATCTCCACTATAGGAATAATTCAACTGGAGCAAATGAAACTGCCGGTCTTGTGAAAATAAACGATGACTCGGATGTTTCAAAGCTGATTTGAAGTTGCATCGTTTTCAGAGAAAAAATTATTTCCAGATTTCAGTCTAAAATGATCTCGGAATGTGATTTTGACTTGTCATAATTAAGTTGTCATAATAATCACATCATGTTTGTGCAGCAGCAGGAAGTTCTGACATAAATACATTGAATTATCGCTGCTCAGTTTTTGTCTCGAAACTCGTTTTTATAAACGCATGAAGATGATTTTATGCTCAAACTGCCTGCCGTAGCCTGCTGGTTTAAAAACAGGATGTTGATCCGGTACCGGAACCGGCACCAGACCTGAGAGAGAAACCAGTTCAATCTGGATCCCAGAACTAGAACCAGAAGTCCAGCAGCGTTCTGGACGGTTCTGTTCTGCAGAGGCGGTCCGGTTGGGTTTTTCCACTCCGGGTCCAGAAATAGAACTGGACTTATTTTGAGCCGGTGCTGTTTGTCCAGAGAGGAAATCCTTCCCTCCCCCCACCGGGCCGGGCCGGGCCGGGCCGGGAGGAAATGGAAAGTTCCTCCCGGCCCGGATCCATTGTCCTG
The DNA here is from genome assembly GCA_010277015.1 of Poeciliopsis turrubarensis. Classification (NCBI taxonomy): domain Eukaryota; kingdom Metazoa; phylum Chordata; class Actinopteri; order Cyprinodontiformes; family Poeciliidae; genus Poeciliopsis; species Poeciliopsis turrubarensis. Next base: position 16,026 of record VMRN01000814.1, on the reverse strand, counting down.
CAGAACCTGCAGACTGACAGGACAGACAGGCTGTCTGGGTCCAAACCCAAACAGCATGGTTCTGGTTCTGGTCCCTACCAGTCAGGACCTGAAGGAACCAGAGTCAGAACCAGACTGTCTGGACCGTTCTACTTGGATCAGAACTGGTGGAGGAGATCCCAAACCGGGTTGAAACCGGGTCACTGCATGTTAAATGGTCCAGTTCTGGTTCTGGACCAGAACTTTGTCCTGAGGCCGAAGGGTCAACCGACACCTGACCAATAAAACTGAGGAGAACCGGGCCGAACCGGGCCTGGAACGATGAAGAAGGTTTTATCTTGACCCAAACAGAAACGATCCGAGACAAACCCAGAACCAGAACGTCCTACAGAGAGGCCGACCCTGAAGGCAGCACGGCACGGTCCAGCAGGGAGGATCCGGAACCAGCGCTAGAGTCCAGCCGGGTGAGATCAGCTGACAGAACCGGCTGCTGACATCACAACCGAGATGGTTCTGGTGATGCATTCAGGAACTGTGGGATAAAACCCTGCTGCTGGTCAACATGCTGTCTCCACTGAGGCAGAGGCTGGAAGCTCCTGTTTCCTGTGGGCAGTGAATGCATCACTGTCTGCAGAACCAGCAGTGAGGCATTCAGGTGACTCACATTGCCGTCAGACTTCTGAGTCACGTTGCTGAGCGTTGGTCAGAACCAGACCCAGTTCTGAAACATCTGCAGGCCGGTTCCAGGTCACTGGTGACATCACAGGTCACAGGTCACATGATCTGCTTGTCAGCCGCCTCCAGATTCTGTCCAGGTCCGGTTTGGGCTTCCTGTCAGAACCGACCTCCAGCTCCTTCAGCTGATTTACATTTGAACATCATGGATGACCTCTGACCTCCACCTGGAGTCGGTTGTCATGACAACGTGATGACTAAACTCGGGATTTAAACATCAGATTATTGATAGAAAATATTCACCTGGACCAGATTATTGACCTTAATCTGAAGAACCGGGTCGAGTTCAGCCCAGAAGGTTCTGAAAGCTTCTGGACCGAGCAGAAAGGTTCTGGAGGTCAACGCCTGACCCGGTTCTCAGTCTGACCCAAACTGCTCCAACAGAACCTGAACACTGGTTCTGACCCGAAAGCTCCTTCATCTTTACAGGGAACACCCAACAGGTTCTGGTTCTGTTCTGGCTGAGAAACCTTAAGGACGGTTCGGAGAAGTTCGGCCTCAGAAACTGGACCCTGGCTCAGGACCAACTGGGTCTATTTTTAGAGAACCGGTTCAGGGTCAAACCTCCATGGAGTCCAGCTGCTGCGGGTTCTGCCCCTCCTGGACCGGACCGGTTCTGCTTACCGTAAACCCGGAGCCATCCCTGCTGCTGGGACACGGAGTCGCCCAGGATCCGGTCCACCAGCGGATCCAGGAGACCCAGTCCGCCCTGGAGGGGGTCCAGGTCCGCCGGTACCGAGTCAGGCTCCATGTCCGCCGAGGAAACTCGCTGTCCGGGAGGAGAGGCTCCGGAGGGGCGCGTCAAGCCGGGAGGAGTGTGTGAAAGTGGGGTAAAGTGAGAGGGAGATCCCGCATGGAGGCTGCGGGGCTCTGGCCGCCCCGCTGCGCCCCGCAGGCCGCTAGCTGCTCCCGCTGCCGCCGGCGGCGCTCCGGCTGGCCCCCCGGTCCTGCCTCATGGCTCCGGTTCTGGGAAAAACGGTCCAAACTTCAACCAAAGCTCCAGAAACAGGAAGCCGGGAACCTCCTCTGTCCTTCCCGCTGAATTTCTCCCCTCAGTTCGGCAGGCGGAGCGCAGAAAGCAGCTGGAAGTCCCGGATCCGGGCGGAGGACGGAGAGTCTCCGGCGGGCTGGAGGTCTGCGCTGCTGCCGCTGCTGCGCGGGGCCGCGCGGGGCTGTGCGGGGCCGCGCGGCGCTGCGCCGTGCCAGACCCGCGGGAGCGCGCAGGAAGATCCGGGCCAGGCCCGTAGTCCCGAACCTGACCAGAACCAGAGGAGTCAGGGTCCAAACGGGTCAACCCAGATAATATTCTTGTTACTATTTCTGAGATCATCTTAAAGTCCAAATCTTCGCGTTCAACAGAATTACTGTGAATTTATTCATCAGCTCGTTTTCATGCAAACTGTCAATGAATCAGAACTGAAGACGGTAGAACACCTACGTGAACTGGTTCTGGACCCAGCAGGCCTCAAACATCCGGGTATCTTGTGAACCACTGACAGTTCGGATGGTTCCGTTGGTTGTGGTTCTGTGGTTCTGATGGTTCTGATGGTTCCGTGGTTCTGATGGTTTTGTGGTTCTGATGGTTCTGTGGTTCTGATGGTTCTGTGGTTCTGACGGTTCTGATGGTTCTGGGTTCTGTGATTCTGATGGTTCTGTGGTTCTGATGGTTCTGATGGTTCTGTGGTTCTGATGGTTCTGTGGTTCTGATGGTTCTGATGGTTTTGTGGTTCTGACGGTTCCGTGGTTCTGACGGTTCTGATGGTTCTGACGGTTCTGATGGTTTTGTGGTTCTGATGGTTCTGATGGTTCTGATGGTTCTGTGGTTCTGGAGCATGAAGGCTTTTCAGGGTCAGAGGTCACGTTCCCATGGTGATGAAGGTCAGCAGGTTCATCGTTATCAGGTTGTTTCCAGAGCAGCAGGATCTCCACCAGCAGTCAGTGTCTCAGTGGCACAGCTCTGCTAATCCATCACCTTTGCTTCTGCTTCTCCTCTAGAAAGACGTTGGAGTCTGGGATGGACGGAAGAGATGCCTTTAACTTCCTCCTTTTCCTGGGACCTGGGGTCAAAGGTCAGGAATAATTAGAGCCTTTCAGATGCTAACAGCTGCTCCAACAATACCACATTGCCATGGTTACGCATCATAACCACTGTCTGAAAACGGAAAGCATCCAGAACCAGGAGGAATGAAAATACATTCAACCTGAACATGGAAAGTCTGGAAACAGAACCAGACAGAACCAGGCAGAACCAGACAGAACCAGGCAGAACCAGCAGAACCAGACAGAACCAGCAGAATCAGGCAGAACCAGCAGAACCAGCAGAACCAGACAGAACCAGGCAGTTCTCCTTGGTTCTGCTTGGTTCTCCTTGGTTCTGCTTGGTTCTCCTTGGTTCTGCTTGGTTCTCCTTGGTTCTGCCTGGTTCTCCTTGGTTCTCCTTGGTTCTGCTTGGTTCTCCTTGGTTCTGCATGTTCTGCCTGGTTCTCCTTGGTTCTGCTTGGTTCTCCTTGGTTCTGCTTGGTTCTCCTTGGTTCTGCTTGGTTCTCCTTGGTTCTGCCTGGTTCCCCAGGGTCGTCAGTTCCCCTGCCGTCTCCCACCGGGTCCTTCACGACTCAGGAGGAGTCGGATCATGGTTCTGTTTCTGGTCCACTTTGTGCATCTTTCAGAACAACAGTTCGTCCAGATTTAGGTATTTTTTATTCATCTTGTCTTTTTGTCTTGATCAGCAGATTTTGTCTCATTTTGGACCTTTTCACCTATGATGAGCTGATGTCCACTTTGACCCAGCCTGTGGTTCTGGCTCTGACCCAGCCTGTGGTTCTGGTTCTGACCCAGGGCTCTGTACCTCTCAGGGTTCGGGTCGAGCAGGTCCAGCTCCATCAGAACCTGACTGGTGTTGTGCAGGCAGTGCTCTGCCTCCCCCTGCTGGTCCCTGTTGGTACCGCAGTATTCTTTAAATTTCATAAAAGTTTCCAGAGATCGAAGCTTCCTGTTCCGGCCAACAGAGTTCCTCAGCTGAACTCTGAGGAAGAACCGGTCAGATGAATAATTCGGTTCAGTCAATGTGAACTGAAGTCTGAACCAGTTCTATTGGGGAATCAGTTCTCTAGTTCACAATTTGCCCAGCAGGGGGCAGCAAAGCCCCAGCAAACTGGAGGCTCCAACATGCAGCACAAGGAAGAAAATCTAAAGGCTGCAGGACCTTTAAGGATTCAGGTTGAGAACATTATTACCTCAAGAGATGATTGGTTTGGTAACGTCATGGAGGACAATCTGTCCGTCCAAGTCAACTTTATTATCCCCAGAGGGTGATTTGTTGTACAGACAGTCCGTCTGATCTCATCTGGTCTGCAGAGAGTCTAGACTGCTATCAGTTCAGATCTGGCTTTGAAATGTCCAGTTGATCAGTTTGTCTTGTTTGTCCACAGGATGAACAGCCGCTGAGCTGACAGCAGTGAAACCTGAAAGAAAGTCAACTCAGACTCAAAGTCCTGTAGTAGTTGGTTTTTATTACTGAAATGTTAGGTTTGGGTTTACAGGCAGGTGAGAACAGAGATGGAAACATAGAAATCCTGCAGGCTGAGCAGCTGCAACATGGCCACCAACACAAAGAACGACAGCAGATCACAAACAGCCCATATAACTTAAAATACTGATTACAGAGCCAGCGCTGCGCAGGCTGCAGGACCACAGGCGAGTCGCCGAAACAGGAGGACATTCTGGGGTCCGGTGGCCCAGGATCGGTCTGTGTGACGTACCAACAACTGTCCTGTAAGGCGCAAACGGTCTGACTGATGATGGGCTCCAAACCTCCTGAAAACCCACAAAGAATCAACACAAACAGTAACGGCGGAAGGCAACAGCTGTCAGCCCTGTATACAAGCAAGCAGAGATAATAATAATAATTATAACAATTAATAATAACATACCACAGATGTTATGATAGAGGATATAAATTCACCTGGAGGTTTCAGTTGATTGATTGTGATCAGACATATTGGGGCTGCTCAGGATAAAATCAGCCAATCACTTATTTACACGCATAATAATAATAAACTCCTCGCTCTAAGTCATAATAAAAACATTCACTCAAAAATAAAACATTTGTAATAATTATTAGCACCAGTGTATCAGATAAAACTCTCGCTACGCAGAATGTACAAAGTTGCATAGTGTTTGGATGTGGAGACAAAGGTGAGGTGTTGCATTGTGGGAACGAAGCTGCCAAAGCCCAGAAGGGGTCATTCAGGGTCAGAATGGGGTTTTATCCGGTGGAACCAGGAAGCTTCAGTTCGTTCTCTTGCAGGTTTCCACCACAGACAGAACTGCTGATTCAGCTGCTTCTCTTCCTGGAACATGCTAGCAGCTAGCATCTAGCCGCCATGATGCTAATGGACACAAGAACCAAACAGGCTTACGCTCGTCAACCTGAGCCAACACAGGTTTGCTAAGCTAGCATGCTAAGGCTAACAAAGCTAACCAGCAAGCTGTTGCAAAGCAAAGATGTCTTTTTGCTATAGATAGGAGGTTCGCGTGTTCATTTTGATTTATTGTGGAAAAACTAGGCTATAAAGTGACCCTAATCGCCTCCTCCTCCGACAGCACTGAAGAAATGAGTTCAATTTAAACTTAACTTTAGAGCTGTCAAAACTTAGAGTTCACAAGATACCGAATTGTGTGTAACATGAAAACTACTGACCTCTTCAAGCTAATGCAAATGTTCTGTTGCTAATTATTGTTGTGACCAATAAAAGTCATTTTTAAATATTAATCTATTTATCAATCAGCTGTTGGAGTCAGTAAAATGTTACTACACTTCAATGAGAAACTCGGTCAGATCTTCAGAAAACCTGCTGCTGAGAGGACTTTGGTTAAAAGGCCTGGTGGATAAAATGAATCCAGCGCCTTGCAAATCAGACCAGGACTTTAACTCCAGGCATTGCTCTTTATCTGGAGCCAACCTTTGAAATGTTTCTCTATGGAAACATTGACTATTATCTTTTGTGGTCAATAAACAGATTTGGGGCCTGAACCATTGAAGCTGCTTGGAAGCTCTTAATCATGTGGGACGTTTTGTTTCTGTCTGTGATGGAAAAATTCAACTGCCAAACAATTCACAGCTTCTATCAAGGCTGAAATGTGGACAACTGTAAATGAGAAAGAGTTTGGGTCTGCTTTTATCTGTCTGGGACTTTGGCAGCTTCCCTCAGCAGTTTATGTGACTTTACAAAACATTGCCACCTGCTGGAGGTGTGAATACTGCAGAAGAGAGGACTTGAAATATTTTCCCTGCTGTCCGTATTGAGAGCGTAGCTTCAGGAAGAGGATCTGAGAATTCCTTCACGTGTTCTGAAATGTTGAAGACAGAAATATGGCGAGGCGCCAGTGGGCTGCAGTCGCGTTGGGTTTATGGTTCTGGTTGTCTCTCTGAGGTTCGTCCACCTCACTGCCCAGCGTCTCTGCACCGCGGAGTTCCCTGTAACGACACCGCCGTCACCAGCAACTGGCTCTCTACTGGGCGCGGCTGAAATGTTGGCAAAGAAAGAACTGTTTTGGTAAAAGTCGGCACGCTTGCCGGAGTGTTAGATGTGAGCGTGGGAGGAAACGGGGCGGCTGGACGATGCGGGCGGGGCTAAGGCTGCTCCAGCGACGGCGTGTTGAAGCAGCCTTCGGGTAACGTTGCCTTGATGTCGTTCAGGTTGTTGATGTCGCTGCGGATCTCTCGGATCTGCCGGTCGTAGTCGTCGATCATCTGCTTCTGTGAGCTCGCCACATCGTTCAGCTCCCTCAGCTTCTTGTCCAGCTCGCTGCCGGACATCTTGTCCTTGGCACGCTTCAGAGACTCATCAATCTGGTTCAGTTTGCTAAGATCCACTTTATCAATGTTTCCTGCAGAAACATGTGACAGTGAGTCAGGAGTCACAGCCAATGTTGCCGTCTAGAGACGAGTTGTGGACCTACCCAGCTGATCCATTAGATCTGTGATGATCTTCAGGACCGTCTTCACCGTACTCTTGGCCTTGCGAGCGTTGTCCTCAGCCTGTTTGGCAGTATCCGACGCCTGCAGGACAGACCAGTCGCACCGACTATCAGCAACAGTTCTACACTTCCTCATAGGTCGGAGGATTAGTTCGTACCATGGAAGCCATCATCATGTCGCTGTCGGCCTCGGCCTTCTTCTTCTTCAGCTCCTCCTCCGCGGCGCTCAGCTGATCCATCATGTCATCAACATCTTTGTCCAGCTTGTTTGTGTCCTGCAGCGCCTTCTCTGCTTCCTCTTTAGTCTTAGCTGAGCCCTGTCAGGACACCATGTGAGGAGACGGTGAGCGGATCAGTTCACCCGTCAACCAGCAGGGGGGCCTCCTTACCTTCTGAACGTTGCCTGCGATCTTCTCAGCCTCTTCAGCCTTCCTCTTGGCCTCCCCAGCATCACTAGCAGCATTACCAAGCGCCTCCTTCGCCTGCCGCGTCTTCTCGTTGGCGGCCATTATGGTGGCATTGATGATGGGGATCTTCTTCATGGCTTCCTCTGCTGCTGTCTTGTTGTCGTTGACCCTCCGGTCAAAGTCTGGAAGAAGTTTGGAAATAACCATCAGATTAAAATTATTCAGAAGGAAAACATTTATAATAAGTGGAAAATTAAAGCAACATTTAATCTCAATTTTCTCTTAGACAAGAACTTGTTTTATTAAGAGTTCTGCATTGATGAAGGTTTTTTCATGCTCAGATTGAGAAAACAAAAAGCCAAGAATCCCCAAAATGTTCTCATGAAAAGTAGTGATGGTTTTGTCCAGTAACAGAAAGATTGCAACAGTTTGCATGAAGCAGTGGCGCAGCCTGTGTGACTGCTTCCTGCAGTGTCATCTCTCATCTCCATGTTTGCTGAAGAGCAGTCTGAGGAGAGCTGCAGGTTTGGATCTTGGGCGGTTCCGTACCTCGCAGGTCCTCCAGGATGCTCTCTGCTTCTTTGAAAGTTGACTGGCCTTTCTTCGCCGCCTCCTCGGCGAGAGCTTTAGCGGCATCGGCTCGGGCCAACAGCTGATCTGCAGTCTGGGACAGGAGGTTTAGTGTCTGGCGTTAAGTGGCTCAGCTGCAGGAGACGCGGGTCAGAACCTGAACTCACCTGCTGCTCACTCTTCCCTTTCTCCAGCAGCTTCCGGACCTCCAGCTCTTTGGGCTTCAGGTCGTCTCGCAGCTCGTTGTACTCCCGTTCTGTCTTGTCAATCAGGTTGTCCAGATCGGACGCCTCCTTCTTAATCTTTCTGGCATCATCCTGGGAACAGGCGCATCATTAATAAGTTTGACTCGGCGAGCAACGCATGTCTTTTTCACCTTGCTAACATTTACTTCTAAAGTCTTGGTGTCAAACGGCGGGAGGCTGGTCAGGTTAGCGAACAGCTTCAGAGCTTTGTTCCCGGCGTCCTCTGCCTCCGCCTGAACCTTGTGGGCCTGTTTCTCCAGATCCTTGGCCCGCTCCTTCGCCTCGTTGTACCTGAACGGGAGAAGGAGTCAGAAACTCAGGAACTTCAAAATTTATTAGGAACTCATTACCTCAAAGTCCAAAACTTCAAACAGACTTTACACACAAGGACACCAAACTGAGTTTAAAAGACACAAACTGCAACAAATGGAAAACCTTTTACAAGCAAAGATAAAGCAACTAGAGACAAAACAGATTCAAAAGTACCAAATCAAATGAGCGAAAAGCTGCAACACTGCCAGCAGGACACGGCCTGTTTCCTTTAAAACCGTTTTCATCCAGACAAACTGACGTGTGACCTACATCTTGTTGAGCTTGTCAATCTCGTCAGCCATCTTGCTCTCGCCGTCGATGGTCTTCAGCAGCAGGTTGTATGCTTTGGTTGACGTGTCGTTGGCATCTTTAGCGATCTTTTCGATCTGATCAGCGTCCATCTTGTGCCTGTAGAACAACATTTTATGGATGATTCAGTTCATCTGATGAGTTCTTGGTGAGTCTTTCGCCGGTCGGAGCGACAGGCGGTGAAGTCTTACTTGTCGGCGAGGCGTCGAGCCTCCTCCGCCAGCAGCGTCATGTTGTTGGGTTCTCCACTGCCATCGGTAGGTTTGATGTCCTGTGAATAACATCGGCTCAGTTACCTGCCACTGATCGATCCTTTGGATATCAGGACGATATTGATGTTACTTACCACTTTGCTGACGGCGTCCTTGGCCTTGGCCAGTTCCTGCCGAGCTCGATCTATCAGGCTCTCGGCATCTCGGACTCTGTCACGCGCACGGTCAGCCTGAGCGCTGGTGTCATCCACCGTGTTGCGGATGCTCTGCAGTCGGTTCCACTGGGTGGTCAGGGTGATGTTCAGGTTGTTCAGACGGTCCAGCAGACCTCGGTCTGCGTCTGCAAGGACCCAGTCAGGCGGTATGTTAGCAAACCGTGATGACCGTTGGTTTAATAACACCATCTTCTGGTCCTCACATTGTTCTACATGTTTCAGTCTGCGGAGCAGCTTTACCTTTGCTATTCTGAGCCTCTTCCAGCAGCTCCATGATGACCTTTTCTGCCTCCTTCAATCTGTCCTCAAAGGCCTTGTCACTGACCGTATCCTGGCCGGAGCCCAGATTATCTATCAGCGTCTGGAGTTCTTGGAGCTTCTGTCTCTGCTGGTTCACCTGGACATCATGTTAGAAACCATTTCAGTTTGAAAAGGTCATGTGAAGGAGCGCAGCTCTGACCAACGACTGCTCACCTTGTCTCGGACCAGACCGTAGCAGGACGGACACTGCTGGCAGCCTGGCACTGACCGGTTGTAGAAATAATTCTCCTCACACATGTCGCATCGCGCTCCGACGAAACCGGGTCGACACTCGCACCGGCCATCTTCCTTACACTGACCGGACAGAGAACCTTCAGGGTCACAGTCACACGCTGAGCAGGAAACAGAAAGACAAGAGTTTATTCATATTTCATTTCTGATCTGTAGTTCTAGAATAACTAAATCTATGATAAATATTTAATCTCCTTTCTGTTGCTTTGGTCCTTGGATCTCAGGGTTTTGCTGCGTATTCATGCTACAAAACTCTAAAGTAAGTAAGTTACAAGTGAAAGTAAGTTGTTTGGTTTTGTCCTCACGTTTGCATCCAGATGAGCTGAAGCCGAAAAAGTTGACCTCACAGCGGTCACAGTGCTGGCCGGCAACGCCAGGTTGGCACTCGCATTGTCCTGAGTCAATGTCACAGTCGCCACTGGTGGAGCCGATCGGGTTGCAGTTACACCTGTGGACAGGTACGGACAGACAAACTCATCAGATCAACCTGCCATTACCGTAACCCTAACCCTGGTTTTTAACTTCCAACCCTGATCTGTTTGGACGGCATCAAAGAAATGAAACGACTTTATGTAACGGCTGGTCAGTGAAGGATGAATGAACTAAATGTCTGAAATGTGGAGGGGAACTCACTCTTCGCAGCCATTGCCGCTCTGCAGGTTGAAGAATCCCAACTGGCAGGCGCTGCAGTCGCGTTCGTCCACGTTAGGGAGACACTGACACTGACCGGTGACCGGAGAACAGCTGGTCTGCTGATCCACTGTGCCCAGCGGAGAACAGGAGCAGGCTGACGAGAAACACCGACAGGAAACACTAAGAGCTCAATGAAAAGCTCAACGAGTCCCAAACTGGTTCTCTGTTTGGGAACCAAACAGAGAACCAGTTTGGTTCTCTGGTCCTCATCTGACGCTACATCAGCAAAACATGAGCACATTGTCGGTCTATGTGTCAGTCAGTAGCTGTGGATGAAACTTGTTGCTGGTCGTCCACAGATGGATGCGAACAGAGGCTTACCTGCGCACTTCTCAGCAGGGTTGGAGGCGTGCGGGTCTCCGAAGAAGCCCGCCTTGCAGCGGTCGCAGAAGAAGCCATCGGTGTTGTAGATGCACTTGAGGCATTCTCCTGTCTCGCGGTTGCAGTTGCCGACGGCGTTGGGGTCGATGTTATTGCTGCACTGGCAGGAGCGGCAGGGTCGGGCCGGCCTGTTCTGACCCAGAGGGTCCCCAAAGAACCCGTCGTCACAGAGCTCACATCGCTTACCTGCACACAGGTGAGGCATGTTCACATAATGTTGATGTCTGCTTCTACTGATCTCAGCAAATGTTTCAGAAACATGTTGAAGCTCGTTTATATATTTTCAGGTGATCCTCTCCTGGAAGAACCATGAGGTGGATTGGTGTCCGGTCCTCTGTGGTACCTGTGGTTCCAGCAGGACAGTTGGTGCAAACCACTTCTCTGGTTTTGGGGACGACGGCGCAGGTGGCTCCACTGGGGCAGGGACACGGCTGGCAGTCGCCCGGCGAGCCCTGAGTAGCGTCGCCGTAAAACCCGTCCCGGCAGCGCTCGCAGCTCAACCCGGCAGTGTTGTCCTGACAGTCACAGGCTCCTGGACAGGAGGCAGAAACGAGGGATGGTTTCACCTGTTGACTACCAGTAACAACCCAGTGTGACACTAAAGCCACTGGAAAACTGGTGATAGAAGCAAAGCAGAACACCAGTTAGATCCAGTTGGAATCTCGAGAAATCAGTTAGGAACCAGCCCAAGATTCTGTCTAAAACCTGAAAAAGACCCAACAAAATCAGTGTTTCCAGTGTGAGGGTGGGAGGCGGCACTGCAGTCAATAGTCCCAGGATTCCCAGTGTTCCCAGTCTTACCAGTATCAGGGTGGCAGGCGTCGCTGTGTCCATGGCAGTTGCAGACTTCACAGGAGCTGAAGGGTCCAAGCTCCCGCTGGGCCCGGCGGTATCCCAGGGTGCATTGCTCACAGTGCTGACCCTGGTAACCCGGCGGACACGTGCACTGCTCCACCCAGCGGGCCGGCACCCCGGGGGCCCTCCTCGCCGTCACCAAGGAGACGTTATCCAGGTAACCGGCACCTACAGACCCAGACGAAGGTTAATGGCAGAACATCTCTGGAGGAGGGAAGGTG
>VMRN01000813.1:3170-13568 GCA_010277015.1 Poeciliopsis turrubarensis | reverse complement strand
CAGTGGTTAGCCCAGCGTTAGCTCAGTGGATTAGCCCAGCGGTTAGCTCAGCGGTTAGCACTGAGTTTCCTTTCATTCTTGACTTTGTCCTCAGTGTCAGGGAGCCTCAGACACCAGGAAGGTCATTTTGTCTTGTTTTGTCGTTTGAATAAGTGAGAAAATCCTCCGTCTGGAAAACATTTCTGTTTGGTGTTTCTGCTGCAGGATGAGGCATCACTGGTCAAATTGACTCATTAACTTACCCTACATTTTAATTTGTCTTTTTTTTTTTTTTTTTTAGTTTCATGTATATTGCAATGTGTTTACACTGTTACAACTATATTGTTTTATTCCCCATTTTGAATTTATTATTAGTCAATTTACACTTCATTCATATTCAAAGACATGAATTAAATCTGGTTTTGCTTCTGGAAGCTGCTTGTATTTTCCTTTTGTTCTAATACATCAAACGTCTTTCTGACTGAAACACCTTTAGGAACTCTGTCACTGTTCTGCCCCACCTTTTTATTTCTTCTTCTGTGGTATTGTTTTTAAATTGTTTGTGCCTCTTAGCCCCGCCCCTTTTGTCAGGTGATCCTGAGGGAGACATGGGTCTCGTTTATTTATAGGCCTATAAGTAATTTTTTGTTATCATGAATCCATTCTGTAATGTAAATATGTAAATGAAGGAACTTCAGTTCTGTTATGTCCTTTGGTTTTGTGTTGGAGCGGCGGCCATATTGCGCTGGTCTCCTGGATAAACGAGAAACCATCGATTCCCCAGGAATCCTGTCCGCCTGGAATCTGTTAACTGCAGTGATGACGAAAACTTTCAGCTGCTTTTTCTGTTGTTTGTCTGGAATGAAGCTCATGAATATTCAGTTCTGTTCCACAGACAAAACATGAAATCCTCTGCAGAAATCCTCCAGAAGCTTTTCCTGTTTGATGATGAGCAGAAACACTTTGAAGCCAAATGTTTCTTTGACCCTCAGCTCCAGACGAAGGAATGAAGGAAAACGTGGGTTTGGCTTGCAGAGCGCGGCGAGCCAACAAGCTAATAGCAAAATGGGTCTGAGATGAAATCACAGCCTGTCAGAATCTGAGCCAAATTCAATCCAATTCCCCTGAGAAGATAAAAGCCGGGTGTCAAACGTTCCCTCCTCCTCACACCTGCTGTCTGTCCGCCTCGGACCTTTAATCTCCTCTTCCTCTGCTCTTCCTCCTCATTCAGGCTGATCGCCTTCAAACGGCCTGCAGATAAAAGACGCGTCTTCTTCCACCTCAGATTCCTCGGGACTCTTTTAACTCTGAGTCAAATCTGCACACAAATCACCAAACTGGATTATTTCTATGTGTTTTCCAGCTGAATATCTGCAACAACGTAAAACATAAAGTGAGTAAACAGCCAGAAACCCCAGGTGACCAGATGATGATGTCACGAGAGGAACATGAAACTCAAAATGGCCACCAGACGTGGAAGAAGTGACAACGAAACATGCAGTTTGAGTTCAGAAAATAAAACTGAGAGCAGCAGATTGGAGACCTAACAAACTCTCACCACACCCAGAGATTTAAAAGGAAGACATTGTGATTCTGCTCCAGTTCGATCTGCATTCTCACACAATGATCAGCGCGTCCACTTCTCCATCTACAGTCAGTTTTGACGCTAATGCTACATGTGGCTAATAGAGGGAATAAAAATACACCTTCATTTGGCTCAGACACAGAGAGAGTTAAAACAATGAGGAAAAACATCTATAGGTGTCGATTTATTTGTTGTAAAACCTGCAGAGCAAAGAGAACAAGAATAAAATATAAAAATCAAAACTTGTTTTTCTCTGTTTCAACATTAAAACAGTAAAAATCTGAATATTCCTGCTTTTGTTTTAGTGAATCCGTCCAACACTGAAAGATCGAACTTCAGGATGAGCAGGAAAGCGGAGAGGGTTCGTCTGCGTCAACAGAAACCTCATCGACGTTCTGCTGGACGTGTTGATGATCTGGAGGAAACGCCGCCGCCGCCGCCGCCGCCGCCGCCGCCACCGCTGCCGGAGCGTTAAATGAAGCTGGGAGAGTGTGAGAGCAGAAGATCAATACGGATCAATACCTGGACCTGACAGCTTCTTTAGTCCAAAGTGCCGGCAGCTTTTCACCGGTCAGAGAACAGGAGAAGAAAAAACCAGAACCAGAACCACTGACTGGACCTCAGCAGGAATCAGCCTGCTGAGGTCCGATGCGCTTCATTCAGGGTCTAGTCAAAGTTCCACAGGATGAAGGCCATCACAGAACCTCAATGTGTCCTGATTTATCCGACCAAAACCGGTTTGGATTCAGAGACCTGCTGGATCGCTGAACCGGTCCAGAACTCAACCAGCTGCTGGTTTTTGGTGAAACTCCACAACTTTTCTGAAAAGTGTCTCGTCTCCAGACAAGGCCACGCCCCCAGTGTCTCTTGGCTCCGCCCACTTTGGTGTTTTTTTGAAATAAATGTGTGTTTCTGTGTTTCCACCTCAGGTTTAACTGCAGTAAACACATTTCAAAGCTTCAGATTTAAAAACCTTCAAACTTCTTTGGTGTCTCACAGCTCAACCCGCCGAACCCGAACCGGAAGTATCATCAGCTCTCTGTTCCAGAGTGAAGACATCAGGCTTATCAGCATGAGAGGAACATCTGGACGCTTCAGCCCGGAGTTGGAACTGAACGCGTCTGTCCGTGACGCTGCAGTAATGCGGTTCGACGTTGGCTCGGCTCTCCGACCCACACACGTCCCTCCCAGGCCTGATTCCCTCTGATTTCATTAGAAACTGTCGTCGGGTCGCCTGGAGGTGGACACGGCCTCCGCAGACACAGAACCGGCTCTGCTGCGGCTTTCAACCCACCATGAGCAACAAGCTGCTGCTGCAGATGCATGAGAGGAGCTGATGGCTTTAATCTGCTGCTGCAGTGGAACCTCAGCGGCGCTCAGAATGTTCTGAATGTTCTGCAGGTTTCATCCATCCAGCTCTGTGTTGCTTTGAAATGCTTGGTTTTAACCAACAATTAACAGCTTCAATTAGTGACAATATGAGTCGTAGCTGGAGAAGCTGGACTGAACAGTCATAAAAACTCAATAATCAACAGAATCATCACAACACAATGATAAATGATTCAGTTGGAGGAAAAACGCATGAAGTTTTGGTAAAAGTTCATTATAAACGCCAGAGATATTATCATTATTTCCAAACACATCCTGTGTGTAGACAAAGCAGAAAAGGTCCTGCGATGACATGGAGGCAGATATTCTGACATGTTGACAGTTTGGATGAATTTTAGGACAAAATTTCCCAAAAATCTCCTAAAACCTTCAACTCAGACTGAAAAGGAGAGAAGCTGCTAAACCGCTGAAATATTGACTATTTAGCAAGGAAATATTAGCATGCTAACATTAGCATTAGTGTTTTCATCTGAGCGTTGGTGGAATGTTTTTGTACTACAGTCCTAAGGTTAATTTTTCTGTATGGTAATGTAATGTTAGCATGAAAGTGCTCTTATGTTAGCACTGGAGTGCTAATATTAGTGCTTGTTGTACAGTGATGTTACTGTCAGGATGTGGTGGGGCTAGCTGTACATTAATTAGCAAGCCAAAGTTAGCAATAGAGTGTGCTAATGTTAGCAATTGGCTAATATTAGCAATGGGTAGATTCCCATGCTCATATTAGCTGTGTGCTAATGTGACCATTAGGATGCATGTTCAGTATTCACATGCTAATGTTAGCTTTGCTAACAGGAAAAAACAATGCTACAGTGGGACGTTTGTGATCTCATGCAATAATGTGCCAGATTAACTGTGACACTAATGTCCAACCCTGCATAATAAACTTCTGGTGATCAGGTGAACATAAACACCTGATGTGTTCAGCATTATTCAGCTACATTAGCTGTTCAGTTAGCGGCTAATGTTGCTATGAACAAGTCACGTTCAAGATCAAAGCTATGAAATTGCTGGCTTAGATCTGAAAATATGAAGGAAAATGTTGAGTTTTTGGAAATGATAAAACTACAAGATTAGACCGAAAACTGCTGTTAGATATTGATAATAATAACAATCATAATAATGATGATAATAGAGAGCAGAGCCAGAAAGCGAAGCTCTCGATTTACTGCTCGATCTACGTTCCTACCATCGTCTAAAGTCATGAGCTTTGGGTCGTGACCTAAAGAACGAGATCGCGGATGCAAGCGGCCCAGATGGGTTTCCTCCACCGGGGGGCTGGGCTCCCTTAGAGAGAGCAGCTCAGAGTGGAGCCGCTGCTCCTCCACATGGAGAGGAGCCAGCTGAGGCTCCGGCTCCTGGTCAGGATGGAGGCTCCCTGGGAGGAGTTCAGGTCCCACCAGAGGAGAGGAAGACCGGGACACACTGGCCTGGGAACACCGTGGGAACGCTGTGGGAACGCCGTGGGAACGCTGTGGGAGCGCCATGGGAACGCCGTGGGAACGCTGTGGGAGCGCCATGGGAACGCCGTGGGAACGCCGTGGGAGCGCTGTGGGAACGCTGTGGGAACGTTGTGGGAACGCCTGCTGACTCCACGACCCGACCCAGAGAAGATGGATGGATGGATAACAGTAGGATAATTACTTATTATTGATTTGACCGTAAAGCAGAACATTATCTTGTTCACATTGTAAATAAAGAGCTAATATTATTGTGGTTATGAGTCTTCTGTTAATATTCTAAAAGCATATTTCCCTGGCCTCAATAACAGATCATTAGGCAGAAGCTGATCAGTCTGGCAGCCGTTTAATAGGAACTCAGTGAATCCAGAGAATATTACAGACATGAACAGCTGACATGACGGATTCCCTTCATTCTCAGGAAACAGCAAAACAGTCAAACGTTGTTCTATTGAGCCTGAGCTTTTATAAAAAGCTTACAGTAAATGAAAAGGCCACAGTGGAAATCAAATCTGACATTTTTTCTTCTCAGCTGTGAAAACACTGAAAGCAATAAAATAAAATAAAAACCATATTTGGCATTTTGAGACGCATCAGAACCAAACCAGAAAGAAGAAAAGCAGTTTAATAAAATAAACTTCTCAGTTAAACGAAACATTTAACATTAAATGACGTCGTTTGGCTCTTTGGCGTAAACAGCGTCTGATCAGTGACCCGGATGACCCGAAGGACACGGAACAGAACCGGTACCGTTATGACGAGACATTAATTTGGATTACTTTGGATCTGATGATGAAATGGAAGCAGATAAAAAGTAAACTGGACCTGCAGGGTTTAGTCCATCCGGGTTCTAACCGGACCGGGGAAACGGGTCATGCTGGCCGAACCTCCGCATGCCGAGAAGAAGCTCCGCCCCCTGCTGGCTCAAATTGGAACTGCTTGGTACTCGTTACCATGGACACACGGTCAGTCCGCCTCCTGGTTCTGCAGCTCTGGGACGTGAAATGTTCAGTAGAGAGACTAAGCCAACAAGACCATCAAGCATTTGTCAAGCGGCCGATGCGAATGAAAGACCTTCGATCCGGTCCGGTCCGATCCGGTCCGCTCCGGTCCGGTCGTTGTCCGCTGAGTTCCTTTCTGGTTCGTTTCAAGAGTCCGTTCGGGTCTCCATCCCGCCCTCATGGACTCTGAAGTTCTATGTTGTCGATCAGGTTTTCCTTCTTGGCGAGCTGCAGAGCCCTGATGGACCTCAGGGCTCCCGCCAGGTTGTGGGTGGCGGTCCGGCCGGCGGCGGGGTTCTCCTGGTGGAGATGCTCCCTCTGCATCTCCAGCGCCTCCTTCTCCGTCATCACTACAGATTTCAGGCCGCCGTCTCCTCCGGCGCTGCCCCCCACCGACGGCGCTCCGTTTGGTAACGGAGGCGCCTCGTCCCCTCTCCCGTCTCCGCTCTCGGCCGGCCCCGGCTCGGGACCGGCGGCGGGCCCCGGCTCGGGACCGGCGGCCGGCCCTTCCCCGATCGGCGGGGCTTTCTCGGTGTAGGGGTCACCAGGCTGCGCCGCGTCCTTCTCCAGGTCCTCGTACAAACTCTTCTTCTGCGTCTCAAAGTATTTGACCACGCAGTAGGTGATGGAGCCGATGGTGTTAACCACCACTCCGCCGATGAAGAGCCGCGTGGGCGCCACGTCCTTGAAGGCCAGCATGCCCACCGTGATGGTGGCGATGCTCTTGACCACGCCGACGAAGCTGGTGGTGACGGCCGAGTTGATGTAGGTGCAGTGCAGCGTGGTGAAGTTCATGGCGCAGCCGATGAAGATGCACAGGATGAAGATGACGGTGATCTGCGGTTCCTGCCAGCCCTCGTAGGACCACATGTTGACGGCGTCCATGGAGATGAGGGAGCAGACGAGCAGCACCTGCAAACAGGAAGAGCGTCAGAAAACAAACCGGAAACGAGGATGAAAGCGAGACATTCCTGAAACAAGGTTCCACACCGGCGACGCCATGATGGTGATGGCGTACTGTGCAGTCAGAGGTCCATACTCGCTCTCCAGACTAGTTTTCTGGATCAGAACCAGGTAGGAGGCGTGAATGATGACAGCCAGAACCCCGGTGACGTAACCAAACGGATCCCCGGTGAGGTCTCCGGCTCCTGCAGGAAACAACCAGGACCGGAAGTGAACCTGCAGGCCGACAGTCTGAGCGAATCACTGTCATTCGTTAAAGCGCTAATCAGTGGAAGCTAATGCTAAACACTACCAACATGGCAGTTTGTGGAAGCTAATTCTGAAGTGCTACACCAACACGGTATTTCACAGAAGCTAATGCTAACATGGTACTTAGCCTTGTTCTCTACTGTTTGTTATTGAGTAAAGAGAGAACTGAGGACAGGAAGCTGAACTGCTGCATAAACAGACTTCACCCACTTCAAAATAAGAGCATAACTACTTGAAGAATTTTTAGCCAAAATTTCGACTCAGATGTTGAACTTTGATTCAGCTGATCGTTTACAATCATCCAGGGAAATGAGCGCTAAATGTTTACAGTCGCTAAAGAGCTAAGCTAAAACTTAGCTCTGCCATTAGCAGATTAGAGGAAGTGTGCGCGCCACTGGACGGATGGATGGACACAACCAACTAGTTCCTGAACCTCTTACCTGCAAGAACAGCGCCCCCTGTGGTGATGAGCACGGCGGTCACCACGCCCGCAGACGGCAGCGCGTTGCGGAGGACGCACACCCCGATGCAGAGCGTGAAGAGCGGCAGGCAGCGCTTGAACACCACGTACATGGGCAGACTGAGGCCGCGCAGCGACCACAGCGTCAGCGTGGACTGCAGCGTGGACAGGATGCAGACTGGCGCAAACTCCTGCGCAAACAGGCGCAAAGAGTCCAAACACACAACCTCAGTGTCAAGACAAACATAAAATAGTAAAAATATTTCCAGAACAAAGTCATAAGCATGAATTCAAATGGAATAAAGTAAGAAATGTGACTTTATCACCACAATGAAGATGAATATAATGGGATTATAAAGTCAATATTTCAAGAGTAAAATCTAAACACTAGTTTTAATTTTATATTCTGAGCTAGCCCTAATATTCCGTCCTAATATCAAACATTCAAAACATTTAGAAAGGAGAAACGTGACGTCACGTAACGTCACGTATTTGAGTCGCTCCAGCTTCAGAGCGGATGCGTTTCCAGAGACTTCCGGTTCTGAGCCTGACCAGCACCGAGGGACTCCTGTCTGGGACACGGCGGTGGCAGCATCATGCTGTGGGGGGCTCACCAATGAATGACAGGACGTTCTGAAACATCGGAACCGGAGTCCAGAACTGAATGTGACAGAAAGTCTGATTGCGGATGTTCAGCAGCGGAGCTTTCAGAACCTCGGAACCGCCTGATCCCGGTTCGGTTCGGTAAAGCTATCTGCCAGGTTGTGAGAGTAGGATCCATTTATGAAGAAAAAGCAGCATATTTACACCGCCTTTACTAATAAACATCATGTTTTCTATTAAAACAAATAAAATTCACATCAATTTTCTCCCTCTGCTGCGCATGCGCAGTAAGCTCCTCTCTGCGCTCAGGGAGACGGAGCTGCGCCGGATCCGCATATGAACCACAGGGGGCGCCAAAGAAATGGGGGCAATGACTCCTGGTGCCTTTCCTGAAGAAACATCAGAAAATCATTTCGCCTCCGGTGAGGAAGGAACGGTTAGAATCTGTTCATCTAACGATTCTCTGAACGATTCTCTGTTATAGAGACCATGTACAATAACTGGAGAATTTAAATTTATGAGCTTCAGCATTTCATTTCCCTCTGAGATTAAATATTGATATTTGAAAAAGGTTGTAAGTTTTAATCTGGGTAAATGAATAAAAGTTATTATTAATTTGTAACAGAAAACTGGAAAAGAACTGAATGGATGGCAGAAATAAAACATCCTGAGGAAAGAGAGAAAAGCTGCAGAAAGTTTCCCATCCGGTTCTACAGAACGATCCGGTTCTACAGAACGATCCGGTTCTACAGAACGATCCGGTTCTACAGAACGATCCGGTTCTACAGAACGATCCGGTTCTACAGAACGGTTTCCTACAATTTAGAACCAAAAATTTAAAAAACTATTTCAGAAGCTAAATCCAACCTGCAGAGAAACCAGAAAAAAGAAAAAACCCTATAAAACCTGAGGTGGAACACCAGAACCGGTTCTGGATCAACCCCTCCAGAACCGGTTCCGGCTCCTACCTTGGCCAGCTGCGTGCCGAACGGCGGCACCTGGATCCTCCCGAGCCGCCGCAGGCTCTCCAGCGCCAGCATGGCCGTGAAGCTGGTGAGGAACTGGATGAGCGTCAGGAAGCCGAACTGGTAGTTACTGATGAGGAACTTGAGAAGGATGTTGAGCGACCCGGAGAACACGCCGTGCGCCACGGCCACGGAGATCCCCAGCAGCCGGCTCCGGAACACCTCCATGGCTTCACCTGGACCCGGCGGGGGGCTCCAGCTGGTCCTCAGAGGGATTCTCCTCTCTGCGCTCCGGATGCGCACTGAGGGGAGGCAGCGCGGCGGGGGGCGGAGCGGGAGGAGCCGCAGCCACTCAGGACATTTTACCGCAGCGGGGGGGAGGGGGAGCCGGAGCTCCCCCACGGGGGCCAAACTCACAGCCACGGAGGGAGAAACTTCAGGAAGTCTGAGCTGCTGCTTCGAAACTGTTATTACATTAATACGCATAAACGGCCAAACCATAAAACACATTCAATGATTTGATAAACACCAATAAAAACTACTGCTTAACATGGGGCTTATGGAAGTCGAGTTAAATAACAAAAGACCAAAAGAGTGAAATTAAAACAAAAAAAGTTTAATAAAACAAGACAAATAGAATAAAATAAAGAATAATTGCTAAAAACACTATTACTTCATATACAACTCCTTGTGGTTCCTGAACGTTTCTGGATTTATTAATTCATTTGGAACAATTAGCTTTAACTTTTGCGTTCAGATTGAATGGATTCAGGTCTGAAGTTCTGACCCGGTCCGGTTCCGTCTCCTCTCAGGATAAATGTTAACAATGATTCTCGTCCAGCTGCGCTGCTCCCAACAGGCACGGAAATATTTTTAATTGAAATATTTCATCAGAAAATCAGTTTCCAGGGCAGCAGGCGAGAAGCCCCGCCCACATCCGGCGGGTCATCAGGAACCATCAAAACCTCATCGCTCTGGGTTCACAAACATTTACTCTCAATACTTTTTAATTTCAACTGAATGTGGAAAAGTTTCTTCATCAAATGACCAGAGGAAAACCGGAAGATAAAATAAGAAATCTATAACATGAAGGATGTTTTTATTTCTCAATTGATGGCAATAATAGTAATAATAATAATAAAGTCTCCATGTAGTCAGTTTAACTCACCATCTCACTGTAAAGCTCTGACTTACAACAAATCTGTTAACTTTTCAAAAAAATCTAGTGAGTTCAGCAGCAAACAGCTCCAGTCGCTCTGCTCAACGTTGCAAATAAATCACACGGACAACGCTGTTGATCAACGCTCACCATGTTCCTTGTTCCACCTCCTGGCGCGCCACCAGGGGGCCCGACTGAGTGAGGGGGTTTTATAGCCAATCACAGGGCTGGAACCCCGGAACCAATAGGAAAATTCAGCTGCAGTACCACTATTCGACCCTGAGGGCAGCACTGAGACACTTCAATCACAATTTGCAGAGAAACAAAAACTACTAAATCCTAAATCCTAAAAGTGGATTTAGGATTTAGTTACCAAACGGCTGGATGGAAAATAAAACATTTATTACATTCTAAACAACATTTAC
The DNA here is from genome assembly GCA_010277015.1 of Poeciliopsis turrubarensis. Taxonomy (NCBI): domain Eukaryota; kingdom Metazoa; phylum Chordata; class Actinopteri; order Cyprinodontiformes; family Poeciliidae; genus Poeciliopsis; species Poeciliopsis turrubarensis. The sequence continues at coordinate 3,333 of VMRN01000813.1, read as the reverse complement.
ATAAAATACTTTATGATTATATTTCACATCTCGATGAACTCACAGTCCAATCAGCCAATAGGAGCTCAAATCCAGCCGGAAGAACCGCCCACTGTCCTGAACACGCCCCGCGGTGTGTGTGTGTCTCTGTGTGTGTGTTAGGATGTGTGTGTCTCTGTGTGTG
>VMRN01000812.1:0-16884 GCA_010277015.1 Poeciliopsis turrubarensis | reverse complement strand
TCAACGGGGTTTCAGAGGCTATGCAAATTATGTCCCTGGAGTTTTCCATTACTGCTCTGCTACCATGCACACAAGCATCACATACACACATTTATATAAGGCAAGTCTGTAACCATCGACAAAGGTGCTTCTGTGCACCACTTAACATATTTCACAAGGAATATTTCTCAAGTTTTAACTTCAGCTGAGATGGATATTTCTTTTTCATAATTCATTCTCTGTCGAAAAAGATCACACAAGTTTAATAATTTTAAAGGCCCATAAATGTGTTAAGATATTCATCCAGATTTCCTCTTGTTTAACATAAGCAGTTTAAAATAAAACTTTATAAGGTTTAGATCCTTATGAAGGGTTTAAACACATGAATGTGAATGTTATGCTTGTCTCTTTGCAGATTACAGCTACTTCTTCAAAGGAAGTCACTATTTCAAACTTGAAGACAGCAGTTTGAAGATTGTCAAGTTGGGAGAAATCACAAAGGACTGGCTTGGTTGCTGAACATCTACCAAAATGTTTCACAGCAGGTGATGATGATCTTATGAGGTCATCAGTGTTAATCACACACAACTTGAGGTTGTTGCAGTGCACACTGTTACAAGTTTTTATCCTTGGCCACTCTGCAAGCTTCTATGGGACACATGTACCTCCAGCCTGTATAACCAATCTCAGCTGGTAGAATGGCATTTCAAGGCCTTTTACACAGGCTAACTGTATGCAATTGGCAAATTGCTATATTTCTGTGTGATTTTTTCCAATTGTATGACTGATGCACATTTAAAAAAAAAAAAATGAACCCCCTTTTTTTTTTGTTTTGTTTTGTTTGAGGAAGACCGACATCAGGTATGTCTACATTGCATTGCAGTGTTATACAGTGCCAAGAGATATTGGCTATTTTTACAAATTTTGATTCTACATTTCTGTTTTACACCATACGAATAGATACTGGCCAGGGATTATTTCTATATCCAGTGTAAAAAGCACAGCTTTACATAAATGTATTAATTTTCTCCATGTGCAAAAAATGTACACGCACAATGTGACCGAGAATGGTGCTTTCAGAATTTGCTTCTTACATTTAGTCTTGCATATATAGTGAATATTTTACACATTGTTATTTTGTGTGATGGGAGTAATCTGGATGTTAGAAAGTAGCATTCAAAGGCTTGTTATTCTTTGTATGGTTAGCACTTTGTATATTACATACAGGGGAACTGCACAAAAGAGAGACCAGATCTTGTTGGGATCTCTCTGTTGCGGTTCTCTTATGGTGCAGACAGATTTATTTGGTAGAAAAGGCACAGGTTGCCTCTAGATGCTATATAGGTTTGCGCCATGATGGAACAATAACACGAACATTGCAATAGTTTTGTCTACTTGTATTTTTGTATTAAGATTCTTTGTTAGGTTTTAACAACATAGTCATTATATCTTGTATTTTTTTTTCTAAAGCTTGTGCACTTTGTCACTGTCATCAATAAATGTGGTTATTTTAACTCTATATATTTTATAGAAATATATAGACATAACTGGGATTCATCACCTTCAAGCTTAGAATTTCAGCAACACAGAAGCTGGTAGAAGTACAGTCAGAGATATTTGCACACTGCTAAGGATCTTGTTTATAATCCTTATCCCATTAAGGTTTCTCACCAAACAATAAACACATTTTAAATGTGCAGCAAAGGGAAAATCTGAGGAATAAAATCATGCTAATGTTAAAGAGCCTTTGGCAAAAAAGAAGACTGACTGCTATATATACAATGTGAAAGGTTTCTGGCTTGACCCACAAAATGAGTCCTACTTTGTGAAAAAGGGGGTAAAATTAGAATAGGCAGTTCCTTTTGGGAAAATGATAGCCACATCTACATATTAATGATATTTGGATATAAAATGGGGAATTTAAACTTAAAAACTGTAAACTTCTTTGTAATTTTAAAGAAAAAGAAATTTTACCCCTCCCCCCCCAAAAAAAGGAAAGCACAACTATTTTGATATTTAAAAACTACATTTTGTCTACATCATGCATTACAAAACAAACATATATACATGTTAATCCTATTTTGTTTGCTGGAAAAGAAAATATTTTAAATATTTGACATATTAATTTGATCTGGTTTGCACTATCTGCAAACCAGATAGTGGTTTCTGAAGTCAAGTCAGAAACTTGACTTCTGTGGTAAAGTTTTAGTGACCACAGAACTAAGTCACTAAAACTTGCTCACAAATACAACTGGTGGTACTTTGGCAGCCTGCAATAATTCTCAGAAAACTAAAACATTTTGTCCATTACTTAAGTCTTTACTATTTTTACTGTTTCCAATTCACCTAATAAACCAAACCAAAAACCAGATGGGTTTGCTAATTTGTATATTAATAAATATTTATTGGTAGTACTCACGTGGTTAAAACTCAGCGGTTAAAACTCATCCAACTTTAAAGAGTATGGCAAATGGAATTTTGAATACAAACACACATGGCTTGCCATAAAGGGTCAAAAGAAGACTTTCATCCGTGGAGTTTAGTGTGAAATTGCGCCATCTTGTGGAAATCTGTAGGGACATATTTACCTGCATGTATTAATCTCAAATACACCATAGATTAGTGCTGTGGCCTTTAGCCTGTGTTTGTGACATAAATTTCATTAGAATTGTAATTGAGCGGGAGAGCAGATGATGTTTTCAAGTAAAGTAGAATAATAATAATAATGATAACAATAATAATAAAAAACAGGAGTGCAAATAATTTTCAGTGGCAGCGGTTTCAATCACTCTGGAGGTGGAGCTTCGCGGTTGTCAGACCCCGTAGGTCTGTGGAAGTGGAAACTGTACCGGTCTCATGATGCGGGAAGAAAAGAGAACAAACCCCAGTTAAAGGAAGTGCGATGATAACACAACATAACGGCGCAGTGACTGCCTGCTTTACCGAAGATTGTACACGATGCCGCAACAGCGCGTGTTCGCCCTGCCGAGACAGCAATCTCTGCTCCCTCCTGCGGTCATCAACCCGTTCATTCAAGACACCAAAATATCCAAGGCTGCAGTAATAAAAGTGAGTATACGGTGGTAGTTTTAGTTCTTATTAAAGCAAGCTCTGGAGTTGGAGCTACTTTTGCAACGCAACGCTCACGTTGCGTTTCACGCACAGAAAGACACACACGGGCTTCTGTGTAACCAGGGCCTTTAATCGCCTTTGATAATCTGCTTGCAGCACCAACAATGACGGTGATTGTGAGCTTTCACTCCGTTTATGCAACAGAATGTGTGATTGTCAGGTGTTGTTCATTCTGGGGCTGTGTTGGTTCTTATGAGTTTATGATTCCCACTCTCCTCTTCGTGCAGTGTGTCCTGTTGGGAATTTTCCTGGTGCCTCTTCGGGTCATCCTCATGTCTCTGGTTCTGACGTTGATCTGGCCTGTGGCTTTTATAATCACCTTCAAACAACCTTTAAAAGGAGCAGTGGAACCAATGACAGGCTGGAGACGGTAACTATGGATGCAACATATCCTGCTTCAATTTAGCCCTCTGTTGAGCTGGCCCTGGTTCGAGTGACCCCAAATATTACACTCTTCCCATATTTGGCGAAGTTAGAGAAGAAGGACGAAAAAAAAAAATGTCATGACAAAGCGGATGTTGGATGATAAACATAAACAGTTACCCGGCTTGCACTGAACATTCAGATAACGTCCTCTTAACGTTGTGAACGTTTGGCGAACGTTGACTGCAAGTGTTAATTAGACGTTTGTTGATAACGTTCGCCCAGCGTCAAGATAACCTCTATTAATGGTGCTGGAAACCACATGACATATTGAAGTGAATATTTCATTAGAAGAAAAATACAAAAACAAAAAAAACACAAGTGGCATGGCTTTAATTTTCATGCATAGGATTTAATTAGAATCAAAATTAAATATGAGTTAATAAAAAAAATCAAGGAAAACGTCAGCATTTAAACCATGGATGCTTAGAAAAGCATCTTGCAGTCAGAAAATTGTATTCAAGAGTTTGAGTACTAAAGTATATTTCTACTTATACATCCTCAATTGTCATTGTAATGTTTTATAATATGACATATTGATTTTTACACTTGTGTTCAATTTAACATTTATTTATCATTACAGTAATTTAACGTCTGTACATAGACTGAAGCTTTTATAGATGGATTGAATAAACATCCATTAAATTAGTATTAGTTTTGCAGGTCTTTTTACACAGAGTGTTAAACTTTTTGTTTTGTTATTCTGCTCTTTAATTCAATTATGTTTATTTTGTTTATATAGCACAATATATTCCCAACAATTTTCATTCCATAATCTCTTTATAAGCAAATATACCAAATTAATATTCAAAACATATGATATCTGTTACAATCATATAGACAGAGTCTTGTTTAAAAGATATAAATTCAAAGTTGTAATGATATACAGTAGATTCAGAATTGAATGCTTGTTGGTGAAAAGTTATCAAATGAAGCTCACCTTATTGCATTGAATCATTGACTTTACAGCAATTTCTGCTGTTGCGTAACATGTGTTGACAGTGGAAAGGAACAACTCTTTTGTAACCTGAAGAAACTCTAACAGAATCTCTCTCAGTAAGAGACCACTACGATCGACTGGGCTTTGAGAGGATGGAGCAGACACGAAGAAAAAGATAGAAGCCGTGGTGCTAGAGTACTTTCCTTGTTGAAGAAAACGTGCACATAGCCAAAGCAGAAGTATTTCTGTTGGCAGCTTAACTTTTGAAGACAACCACAACTAAGGAGAGTATCACCAGCTGTTAATATCTGGTTTATTAGGGGGGTCATCAGCTTTGGTAAGAAGCAGAGCAGACTGCTTGTTGCTTAACAGATAATTGGTGGTGATCCCCTAGTTTTCACACCCTTTTTGTTTTTCACAACTCAAATTGTTTCCAGATATCAGAATTTTGTTGTGCAACTAAAAAGTAGACCAGGCTTCTTTGAGCAGTCTGATTAGAGGTGGAGGATGTGTAGCACTGCACTACTTTATGCCCTATATAGTCAGAAAAAAACCCCATCTGGTTTTGCTTGAACTTTGGTAAGCATTACTTTGGTAAACATGTAGGAAAGGTGCTTAGTAATTTTGAAACCATAGCTTTTTAATACCTTGGTGCACTTTTATAACTGAAACCAACCACGCTCATGACTGACTAAATACATTTCACTATTTTGACTCTAAAACCCATTCAAAAATAGAAACCAAATAGAGAACCTGGAAAAAACATTTGTGAAGAACACACACTAACCTTGATATAATCTTGTTTATTTGATTTGGATCAGGTTTGTGTGGATTACATTTGTATATGCAAATTCTTCCACCTGCAGCCCTCCAGGTAAACAGTTGTATGACCAACTATTTTTAATAACGTTGACATTTTTTCTGTTCATCATGACTGGGATGTTCCCCTTGAAAAACACCCTCTGTATTTCTCAACCCAAAATATTTCCAGACATTTTGCCCTACCAAAAAAACATTTTGTATAAAATAGTACTAAAAAAATAGTACTAAAAACATGGCAAGATATTATTAAATTCAAATTTTGAATTGACATGGAACAAGTCTTTTACGTAAAATTTCCCGTGCTACTTAGGAAAATATAGACCATCAGTGTATCGCCAGTGATGCTTCCATGGGCACATAGGAAATTGGCAACTTACCAAAATGTAACACTTGTGGAGCGAGAGAATTAACAAAGTCCAAACCTTGTTAAAGAGAGAACAAAATACAGCTTTATTACATCTGCACAGATGGAGAGCACAACAGTTACACTGTTCAGAAGAGTTCTAACTAGACAAAGGAAAACACCTCTCTGATACACGGTATACTGTCCTTCATACAGAGACATGATGTCTGTGGAGAAGCATATCAGATTATCACACACAGAGAAAAATGCAACCTTCAGTGAAAAACAGGTTGCAGGCAATTTGTTATTAGGCCCAGCCTTTGAGTCTGGTCTGTCCCCTGTGAAGTAGAAAACTATTTGCTTATCACCTGTTGCTAGGTTTCTGGCGCAATAAGGCAAACTATGAAGGCCAAAAGAGAAACAACATCTCTGTAAGCCTGAAAATAAATCGATTAAACATTGTAAGATTAATACTGAATTAACTTCTAATAACAGTAAACACACTGAATATTTTATTTTCCACACAATGAAGAAATTGCTTAAAATAAAACTACAAAACATCTTTGGTTTCACCATGAGAGAATTTACCTAAAACAAGGAAAAGTAACTTTTACAGATTCATAAAATGGACTCACCAAAAGTCTGCACTTTCTCAAAATAATAGCAGCTGACATGGCTTAAGGATTGGTGCATGTTCTTCTGCTGAATCATTTCTTGCGAGATCATATCTAACCCACAAGCATTACCTCAGCTTCCTACGGCTCTCAGGAAGGAAATACTGAGTACTATTATCAGGGGAACTGGTAAAAGCAATTCTTGCTTTTACATAAGTGTTCCTTTTCAAGTATCTAAAAAATGAGTTTTTTGTATGTTCTTCTGCATATGTTTTGCAATATAAACTTTGTGATTCATTGAGGTATGAACTGGCACCTAAATGTTAGCAGCAGATCTTTAAGTTGTGTAAACTGCAAGTTGGAGTCTGTGTGTATTTGATTTATTCGTCCGGCACATTCCACAAATGCTGCATCAGTATGAGATCTGAGGAATGTAGGACCAGGTCAACACCTCTAACGAACTGCTGTGCTCAAACAATTTCTAAACTGTTTTTTGGCATTGTGACAGTGAGCATTTTCCTCCTGAAAGATACTTCAGTTCAGTTTATTTATACTCCAATTCATAGCAATTGTCGTCTCAAGGCAATTTACAAAGCAAGTTAAATTTAATCATACATACCGATTCTCAAGTCAGTTACATACATTGTAAATTAATTATAATTATCAAACAATTAGTTAATATGTTTTTATCAAAGAAAACCCAGCGAATTTCATCAAGTCACTAACTTATTGCAAAAAGGTGAAGTTGTATTCTGACAACTCTTTGTCACGAAAATAATAAATTGTCAGCTGTTTGAGCTACAGAAGCTTATTTTACAGATTAGATCATAGAACAGTCTTGCTAAGGTAGTTTATTCTCTGTTCTAATTCAGCACTCACATTCTTACTATAACTTTTGTTTCTGACTCAATTTGTTCAATCGACACCTAACCTACAACAACATTTTTCCTGCTAGATGCAGAAGCCATTTGTTTTTCCAGTACAGTAAAGTCATTTCTGCCCTGTACATAATACAGTAGCCTGTATTAATGTTAAGCTAAAATTAGCATCACATTGTTTTAAGCTTCTTCCCACACGGAGTCCAATTATTAGAGCTTCAAAGTTTCATTGCTTGTAAAAGTCCCACTCTGCAACTTAATGTTTAGCTTAAGTAACTCACTCTGCAGTGTCACTTCCTACCATTTCCCTTGTCTACAGAAGAGACATTTGTTACAAATATAGAGGCTCAGTTTGTCAACCAAGCCTGTTTCATGAGGATTTTCATTGTTCTGTTTTTTTATTTAAAGAATAACTAAAATAGTCGCCAAAGGAAAACCCTGAAAATTGCTAATAAAACGCTTGTTTGTATACTTTCTTCTGCACCATTTATAGGCTCATGTGTGTAAGAGTGATGACTGCCTTGGGGAGGGCCTACTACTTTGCCATGGGATTCAGAGTTGTGGTGAAGGGTAAACAGGTCAGCAGCCTCGAGGCCCCCATTCTGGTGGTGGCCCCCCACTCTGCCTTTTTTGATGCAATTGCATGCATTGTATCCGGCCTGCCCTCCACTGTCTCTCGGATTGAAAACCTGGCTACGCCCATCTTTGGCAGTAAGACATTTCTCAATCATGCTGTGTCTTGAAGAAAACAACGTTGAAGTGTATGTGCTTTAGGGAATGAAGTGTGTATTTTGTGAACTTGTGAAGTGACACAAGTGTGAAACTATTTTAAGATGTTTTTTTTCTGTCTTCATCTGACAGCAAAATTTCACACTCTCTTTTACAGTGTTTTAATTGTAGAAGGCATGTATGATATGTGGTGACATTTCTGGTGTCAATACTCAGCACAATATCAATAAAAACACCACTGATACATTGTTTTTAGTGGACACACACTTATAAAGATCGAACAGTTACAAGTAGCTTGCTTCCTTAAAATACAATGGAAACATAAAGAGAGAATGGAAAATGTGTTCACTTTTTTCTTCCTGTATGTTTTAACATCAAGGATGTTTGACTGTCTCTGCAGGAATTATCCGGTGTTTCCAGCCAGTGCTGGTCTGTAGAACTGACCCACATTCCAGGAAGAACACAATATTGGCGATCGAAAGTCGGGCTAAATCTGAGGGCCATTGGCCACAGGTTCGTAAACAACATAAGGACAGAAACTGAAAGAAAGCCACAACTCATTCTGAGTCTTGTTTGTCAGAATAAAATAATCTTTAAGCAATTAGTAAGCATGCTTTTTATTTAACCCATGATTCGGTAATGAATATGTATTTTTTGTTGGTCTGATCTAATTTTATGATCCCAAATGTTGAATTTTAATTAGTGTCATCATAATTAGTAGAAATATTGGCATAAAATATCTGTTTGTATTCAGTGTAATTTACTTACAAATTAACCGAAACAAATAAACTTTTCAAATTAACGTTTATAACTTTACGTAATATACTCATAATATGTTTATTTTACTTCTAAATGACTAGAATAATTTGAAAAAAAGTATAGTTTTAAAATAAAAATAATGTTTTGTCCTTTAGGTGCTGATATTTCCAGAGGGAACATGCACAAATCGCTCATGTCTTATCACTTTTAAACAAGGTAAACTTCAATGACTTGTGACTTTCTTAAATTAATTTTACAGTTGTTTTTTTTTTTTTTTCTTTTTTTTTTTAAGTTGCAAGTTAAATCACCTTCTTTATATGACTACTCTATAGTTGCTTCTAATGTTGATGAAATGTGTTATACAAATAAACTTGAAATTTGACTGACACTCTCATTTTTCTGTGAAAACCTGAACTGTGATTTGTGCTTTACTTTGGTAGGTTTGGTGCTTTGACAAGTGAACGTAAAAGAAAAAAATCAAACTTACCAAAACGAAGGGTTTGACTGTGGTCAAAGTAAAAACGCAGCGGAGGTCTTGGAGTCGCATAACCAAAGTCTGGACTTAAATTCAGACAAAACGTTATAGTGTGACTTAACAGGAGCATGTTCAAAAACCATCCAACTTGGCTGATTTCATACAATTCTGCAAAGAAGAGTGGGCTAAAATTCTTCACTGCATAGTAACTGAGAACCAGTTACTACAAATAACTGTTTAGTTTGACTTGACTGAGGTTTTTCACTTAATAAGTGACATAATAATTTAAAACATGTATTATATATTCACTCAGGTTATCTGTGTTTGACATAAAGAAAGATATACATTTATAAATGTGACTAATAATACAATAGAAGTATAAGAGGGCAATTATTGCTATATATTTACACAACTGCATAGCTGTTCTTAGTTGCAAAGGCTAACAGTTTTAATTTGTTTTAGTTCTGTTTTCCACTACTCAGTCTTTTGGCTTTTTTTTCTCTTTATAAAATTAGATACCAATAAAACCGCTGAATAAAACGTTGCTTCCTGTTGCGTGGTTTCTGCTTCTGCTTCTGTGTTCAGCTTAAATCTCACCCAGGAAACCTCTTCATGCTGTGGCCTCCACTCAATTTAATGTAGATTCTGCTTGAGTGTGTGGCCAATTTGTTCTGAGTTGGGTCAGAAAGTATGAATGTCATTCCAATAAAAAACAACAGCAGCAAAGGCTACATATTTGTCATTCTTCCATAATGATAACCTCATCTCTTTTGTAGGTGCCTTTATCCCAGGGGTTCCGGTGCAGCCTGTTCTTCTCAGATATCCCAACACAATGGTGAGTGTTATGATTGCTGTAGAATAACTCATGTCTTACTTTAAGAATTGTGTTATAATCATGCAGAGATTTTGATTATGAAAAAGATGTATACTGCCCAATTTAATGATGGCAACCTCCCATGGTGTAGTCACAACTAGAAGACAATAAGGAACTTTCTCAAAAATTATAGCATCAACATTTTTGACTCATGATCCTTTAGTGATATAAATGAGCAATCATTAGTGAACTACTTTAACAAAATACATGGAATCTTAGTATTAGATAATTATCGTTTGCTTTACCTTTTCCACATTCCATATAACAATGTGTTTTTAAACATTTCAGACCTTTTTGTATTTAATGTTTGCTCTTTAGGATACAGTGACCTGGACGTGGCAAGGTCATAATGCGTGAGTATGATTGACCATCTTGTTTGTTTAAATTTAATCTGTGAGTTTAATAGTATTTGAGTTTCATTTCTGATTTGTTGGCGCACCATGCCTGCATGGAATCTGTGTTCATGTTTTATACATCTGGGAGCATTTTTGCAACTTTAAATGAACTTTCCTCTTTGTTTCACACACAGGACTATGGGGCTGCTGCTGACATTGTGCCAACTCTACACCACAGTGGAGGTTGAGGTAACAAAGTGTTTGGTTTAGAAATTTGCTTTCTGCTTGACCTTCTTTGCAACCCTTTTCTCCTTTTTGTTCTGTTTTCCAGTTCCTGCCACCATATGTCCCCGAAGAGGATGAGAAGAAAAGCCCCACTCTTTTTGCCAGCAGAGTGAGAGAGATCATGGCCAAGTAAGTGCTCATTGTCCATGTGTCTGTTAAGTCTCATGGAAGTCATTTGTCTGTTGTTGAAAGCTGGTATACAAAACAATTCCCTTGCTTTGAATCACCCATATTACTTGCTTTTCCCCTTTGAGTACATAGAGGAACAGGACTCAATAGAAAATTGGAAGTATATGTCTATCGTTGCTCCAGTGTGAGAAACACTGGAGCATGCTGAGCTTAGTTATTGCACCAGTGATATTCGAATGCCTAAATTTTGTTTGCATCCACATCTAAAAGCATTTAGGCTGACTGCTGAGATTTTTACCTTCAGGGCTTTGGGCGTTCCAATGACAGACCACACTTATGAAGACTGCCGCCTCATGATCTCAGCTGGAGAACTGACACTTCCCATGGAGACTGGCCTGGTGGAGTTCACTAAAATCAGTCGAAAACTCAAGTAAGAGCATCACCTGCACCTCTTCAGACTTTTTAAAAAAAGTTTTCAATGCCAATTTAGTAGAAGTGGTGGGGGGGGAAGGGTAATCACTTTTGTTTTTGTTCATGTAGTCTGAAGTGGGACTGTTTGAAGAAGGAACTTGAGAGTTTTGCGACCATGGCCTCTTCCTGCAAGGGAGGGAACATAACCATTGAGGAGTTTGCAAGGATCCTAAAGCTTCCTATAAACCCTGTTCTTGCTGAGCTGTTTGCCTTGTTTGACAGGGTGAGGATGTTTGTTTCCAAAACCTTTTATGTCCCATTGGAGCTTTGACTACTGAATAATACTCTTGCTAAAAACCTGCACTATCTTATATTTAGGCATTGGGTGGATTTCAATATCAAAGTGGACCAAATTGTTTTGTAAATTTGTTTTCTTCCACATTGTTTCTATGGTTTAAAACAACTTGATAAAATGTCAGTGTGAGTAACATCTCCACTGCACTGTGTAAAGCTGCGCTACATCCTGATTTCGAGTTCCGTCCTCGTTGCAATTGCCTCATGTCTTTACCCTCTTCTCTCAGCCCCCTTCTTGTCAGATTACTGTTGAATAAAGGGTACTAGTGCTGGTGCACAGATGCTCTGATCAACTTAAAGAAGCATGTAGTTTTGAGTTGATGAACAGAACTAAATGCAAAAGCAACTTCCAGTAACACATTTGATGTATAAACTGTACTAAAATAAGAATAACTTATGTTTCTCATCAGCTCCTCTTGTGTTACTGTCAGAAGTGTTGATACAATCTGGTGTACAGTTAATAAATTTCAGATGAAGGATAAACAACGTGAATTCCTGACATAGTCAGCTTTGCTTGTGTTGCACTCTGTAGGACGGGGATGGCACAATTGACTTCAGGGAGTATGTTATCGGTGTCAACATCTTGTGTCGACCAGCAAACACCCAAGAGGTTCTAAAACTGGCTTTCCAGGTAGTATTCACATTGATTTTGATCTATGTATTTGAGGAAGAAGAGTCCTTCAAAACTGGTGCTTTATTTGCAGTTCTTTATTCATTGACTTTTTCTATTTAGGCAGCGTTTCCTGCTGCTGTTATATTTTCATTTGATTTTTAAAGTAATGTGGAACATAAGCTGGAAGTACAAAGATTCTGCTCCCAGATCTGCCTTTACTGTCTGTGCACAGCAGTCACAAGCAGCTAGAAACCAGAGACAAAAAGGCATGGACAACATCAAGTTAACAAAGAGTGTCTGCTGGAGTCATTTTGCCGGATATGAAACCAAATATAATTTTGAACAAACAGTTTTTGCATTTATTTACCGTAACTGAAGGCTTTTCCTCTGCCAATTAATACAACAAAATTTAAGTCGCTGTATTTTTTGTCTCCCAACATCCTTTCTGTTATTTAATAATTTCTTCCCTGCCTGCCAACTTTTAAAGGAAACATAAATTTAACTCTTAACTTTTTGCAGCTGTTTGACATAGATGAAGATGGGAAAATCTCCCTCGATGAGTTTAACGCTCTGCTGCGTTCTGCTCTGGGAGTACCAGACCTGGACATGACGAAGCTCTTCAACGAGATTAATGCTGATGGTTCTGGTTTTATCACTTTCAGTAAGTTAATTGTGCTAGCTCTTTCATGTCAAGCTACATTTTGACATTTAGATGCCTCAAGGTTGTTTGTACAAGTGTTTTGGCATTGACACTGGAATGTGTGCAGTGAGTAATTGAATACATTTATCATTACTTTAACTTCCAGGTATGCTTGTAGTTCCACTGGATATTAATGGTTATTCTATGTTTTTTCTTTCTCAATTTTCAGATGAATTTCAGATGTTTGCCTCAAGCCACCCTGAGTATGCCAAACTCTTCACAACCTACCTGGAGCTTCAGAGATACCAAGCGAGCCAAGAGGCAATGCCGGGCGATCTGGAATTAGCCGGGCAAATTTGTGAAGGAGAAGCAACTGAGGACAGCATCTCTGACAAAAAGGATGACTGAAACTAAACTTTGCTTGATTGCACTGGCAGAAAACAACAAACAAAATAAAAACAAATTCAAGGCCAACTTGTTGGCATCTAAGTCACAATTAAAGCATTTGATATTAGAGTGTTTTTTTATTTAAAAAGTAGTGCCTTATGGAATTTCAATTAATAATCACATATGAGTATTTGACATGAGATGGAAAAAACAAGTAAAATAAGATTAATTTTCTGATCATATCAACGTAGCAGGACATGATCATTCTCCCATTGTTATTCTTGAATCTTTTTTTTTTTTTGTAGAATCACACTGTTGCACTGAGATGAACACAACCCTGTGCACCTTATTCTTTGTCTTTGTTGTTTGTATTTACATAAGAAACAAAAATGCCAAACCACCGTATCTTTAATCATAAGCAAAGGATCCCTGTGCTTCTGTGTTTCCATATAATTAGTGTTCAGTAAGCTGCAGTAAGAGCTTTCCAGTCTGGTGACCCAGAGTTATATTCTGTACGAAAGCTATGTTTACAATGAACATAGATGCTGCGCCTTACACTTTTTTGCAGCGCTCAGGGACAAAAACCTTGTAAGACGGCCGTGTAATTAGACAGAAGTTTGCTTTGCATGTGTACCTATTTGCATTTCTACTGATGATAGTTGTTGCTGAGACAGCAGAGTGCCTGTGCTGCTTTAAGTTGACTAAAGCAAATCAAGCATTGAAAATAGGGCAATTTGTGAGCAAAAAGCCAACAGTGCTTCTTCACAGCAGCATATTCCATAGGGGTAATAAGCCGCATTGTTATTTATTTAGCAGAGTGTATTACAATTACGTGAGCTGTGTTATTATTGTATTTTGGATTTTTTTTTTTGGGGAAAATTGCAAAGTTTGCTTTTTAGAATAAAACAATAACAGAATACTTGCTCTTTGTTTCCCTTATTTGTTATTTTTTTCAGTTTAAGTTTTTTAAAATTTATTCAGCATAAAATCTAACCACTTTTTCAGCAGCTGTAATGATGTTTCTCTAAAACAGCCACAAGGTGCCAGCAGTTAGCTGTTCTCTGTCTGGTGTGTCCGTCCAGCTCTCTGGGTTTTAATAAAATGTGACATTTGGACCCGAGATAACAAAATTAGATTTAGGTTGACACATTTGTTAAATGAGAATTAGTGTCTGAATGTCTGGTGTTTTTCTAATACATAGAAATTAGGGATGTTCCTTAAGAAGGCACATATATTTGGGTAAAAAAATAAATGCATCTCTGTTGAATTGTAATCGTTGACAAAATATCACATGTTTAGCAAAATAATTCAATCATATGCAAGTACAGAAAGCAAAGCAATGATTTCTCAGCTCAATGTTTTACTGGTATGAGAATGAAATCTTATATATCCCTTCATCCACTGTCTGCTTAATTCTGTTTAGGGTGACATGGCAGCTGGATGTCCAGGTCCATCAGAGGAGCTGGATACCAGCCCAGTGGGTTTCACTTCAAAACACTCTTACCTACTTCAAATTTTATAGTGAGCAATTATTCTGACATTTTTAACTGTGGAAGGAAGTTGGGATACATAAAGAAAATTTATGGATTCGTGGGGAAAACTTGCAAACTAAAAAGAAAAAAGAAAAGCCGCAGTTCTAATATTAGAAACTGTGTGGGGTTTTTTTGTGTGTGTTTTTTTTTGTCCTGCTTGTAACCTTGGATGAGGCTTGTCCTGGGATTTTAGGGGTGCCCTCTGTTTCCCTCTCAGGTTTCCCCAACGATTTTACAACACAGAGCCTCTGGCTTCATTTCTGTGCACATTTTGCATGCAAACTCTTACAGACACAAATCAAAGTCTGATTTTATTTCTACAAAGCTTTTCATACAGAAAAACGTAACACAAATGTATAGATGTGAGAACAACAAATGAAAATAACCATCAACATGTTAAGTAAATAATTTTTTACAAATTTACAGCTGAAAAGAACAAATAAAATATAAATGAATAAAATTGTAAGTGAGAAACATCAGAGACGTACTTGAACATAAAAACTGATGGTTAGACATTTAAAAACCTAAAAAAAATATAGATGAAGCATTATATTTTATTTATGTTGAACTCTAACGTAATGATATTCATTTGTTAAAAATGCATTGAAATTCCGCTTAAAATAGAACAAGCCAAAGTCACATTTGATAAAAACAAATAAAATTAGTTTAAACAAATAGATATTTAAGAAATAAAAAGTTTTTCTTTCTTCTGCATGTACCAGGAGCTTACAGAAGCTCAGATGTTAAGTATATTAAATATTTACTGATTGTATAGCTGTGGATGCAGTTGAGTCATTAAGCTCTGTGGGTCACTTTAGTTGAACTATTTTTATTCTTGAAACATTAGGGTTAGGGTTAGCAAAAAGCAAAATTTACAAAAACGTAAATTTTCCTTTAAGATCCGGCATTGTTATTCATCCCTTCAGAATGATAACACGTTGTTTTTTTGTTTTATATAAAGCAAAGCACTCAAATGTTTTTCAGTCATGAAGCCACTTGAACCAACTCTGATTTCTGTATGTGGTTGTGAGCATCATGTTAATATGCATGCCAATATTAATAGAAACACAAAAATGTATGTAGGGCATGAAGGAGGCTGAAAGGAAGTGTGGAGAGACGAACTCCTCATTAAATGCTCCCTGTTAGACTAACTGTGATTACCAGCTGTGATTTCCTCGTTCAATTTGTTTTAACCTTTTCAGACGTACAGAGGCTCATTTCATTTTGATCAAAATTGATGAGATGCCATGGAATCAATTAAACTGCCTTTTGTCGCCATGTTTACAACAGTTTGGATTCTTCCCCACCCACGGTGCTTGCTCTCCTCTCTATCCCCCGCGCCACTCCATCCCACCGCTTTTCCTTTGGTTGTATATTGCTGTATCCATTTCAGCCCTGCCTAGAGGGTGATCCTGTCGCACTAGATTGTGGGAGATATGTGTTCGTAATTTGATTTGGTCTCCTCAGGACCCGAATGAATGAGCAGCTTGTGTTTGTGAACACAAACACACAACCATATGGGGACTCAGGCCCCCTATATGGTTGGGAGGATCACTGTGTCAGACTGGAAGAAAAGGTCAGAACCAACAGGCCTCATCATTAAATTGATGCGGCACAACTTGGTGCATCAATTTCACCAAAAGCTTGTTGTCTAGTTCAAGTAAAATAAGGTCAAGAACTAACCATTTTCTATTTTATGTAGAACTGACAAGTCAGTGCAATGGGAAATGTCTTCATGTACAGTTCTTCTTCTTTGCTGTAATTTTAATGCTTTACATAATTTTACAGATATGGTTTGCTGAAAAAGTGAACAAACTTCTTGAAGTTTTTGAATTTTCATATCTATCAATCAATCAATCAATCAATCAATCAATCAATCAATCAATCAATCAATCAATCAATCAATCAATCAATCAATCAATCAAATTTTATTTGTATAGCACATTTCAGCTACAAGGCATTTCAAAGTGCTTTATGTAGAGGGGTGAAGACAATAAGTAAGAAAATAGACACCCCAAACACAATTTTTCATTTTGTATCTTTTAATTTCTTGTTGTAACAAATTATTAAGCGTTGTTTCAGTTAGTCCACGCAATTCTCCACATGACCACTAGGGGTGCATTGCATTGGTGGTATAGAAAAGACTTACAGTACTGAATATGAATTATGTTTACACAAACAAGGAATAAATCTTCCGTTGGATGTTAACGAGAACTCAACGTGTGTGTCT
>VMRN01000811.1:0-16903 GCA_010277015.1 Poeciliopsis turrubarensis | reverse complement strand
CGGCCATGACGGTAGACATTACAGCGGCCATGACGGTAGACATTACAGCGGCCATGACGGTAGACATTACAGTGAGGTGCTGCTGCCTGGTTTCATGCAGTGGGACAGACGGTGAGAACCGTCATGGTGCTTGATTACTTCTTGTTGCTCTTTGGTCAATATTCATAGTTGGGGGTTGTTTACCGTCGGGGCGTTGCCTCACTTTCTATGTTTAATTGTTTACAGGTGATTTCTGACATGAATGATATGGGCAAATGCCGAGGGTGTTATCGTTTTAGATAAGCAGAACAAAGAGTTTGGTTAATATTGGTTAAATTTATTTCAGCTCCAAGTATTTAATATCTTGGTGTTTTTAATCTTTCAGATCAATTTGATCAGCAATTTTGATCATATTTCACATTTTATAGTGTCATGTAGCACTAATATTGATCTTGGTCTTAACCAAGGTCGAGATCAGTGCTTCTGGTCTCAATACACTCTGGTCTTGGTCTCGCGTTAGATGGGCTCGACTACAACACTGTCATTAGAACCCAGCAGAACCACCAGAACCGGTTTAAAATGTCTCATTTTTCTTCCTTTGATCAAACGTTTAAGAACTGAAGAGTGAATACTTTCAGCTGTGTTTACTGGCAGACCGACCAACAGGAAGGTTCTGGATCCATGAAATATACTGAGGCGGTTCTGACCCGGTTGCACGATGACGGTGACCTTGGACGTGCCCTGCTGTCCTATCGAGTCCGTCACCATCAGCTGGAAGGTGTAGTCTCCCTCCTGCATGGCCGACAGCTGCAGGATCGGCGTCCGGACGCCCTGGAAACCACGGGACATGGTGACGCCGGCGCACCGGGACTGACCCAGACTGACCCGGCGGCGCTGCAGAACCTCACCTGCATCTCCACCACCTTGTCCTTGCTCTCCGGGCTCAGCGACCATTCGTAGCTCACGATGTCGTGGTCGTCCGTGCTCTGGTTGCCGTACAGCGTGATGGAGTTCCTCGGCAGCTGGATGGCCTGGCGAGAGATGCACAGCCGGTTGGTATTGGTACCACCTGTGGCCCGGTTCTATGGCGCACTGTTGGGGCCAAAATTAAGCCCAGTAGAGGCTGCTGCCTTGTTCCAGAAGGTTTTATCTAAAGCTAGCTACTGATCTGATTAATGAAGACTAGCTAATGTTAGCTTGGAGAGGCTAACAACTACCGTAGCTGGATTGGTAATCCACTGAGTTGCTTTTTCCTCTACTATCCATTAGCATATATAGGCTAGTGTTAACATTAGACAGGTTGGGGTTTAAACTGGATAGGCTAGAGCTAAGCCAGGGGTATCAAACTCCAGTCCTTGAGGGCCACTGTCCTGCAACTTTTAGATGTGCATCTGCTGCATCACACCTGAGTAGAATAATGAGGTCATTAAGGCTCACAAAGAGGAGGTAATTAAGCCATTTCATTCCAGTGTTTTGTACCTGTGGCACATCTAAAAACTTGAGGACTGGAGTTTGATACCTGTGTGCTAAGCTATCCAATGCTAGTTGTTATATAGGCTAACATTTTGCTTGTCTAGGCTAACTTCACTGAATTGCCTACTTCTTCTGTTCATTAGCACAAATAGCATTAGTATTGAAGAAGCTGGTGTTTAAATTGGATAGGCTACTGCAAGTCTATCGACGGCTAACATTAGCCTTGGCTAAGATCTAGCATGCCTTGGCTGGTCGTTCTTTCAATTAACAACTGTTTAAGGTGCAGTTCCACCTGATATTTGAACTTTCACAAATTAAATAGTGATTTCACAAATTACCAACTAGGTTTTAAATATTCTGCTTTTAATATTACATAATGTTGTCCATGTTTGTAGCACCTGAGCACTGAAGTTTTCAACCAAGAGCTAATTAAAGGGCAGTATAATATTATGTGCTTTAGCCATTAGCCAGCATGTTTACGCCTAGCATCGCTTTGGATTACAGTAAACAAAAATACAATCCATCTGGAGCATGGTGCCTAATGGTACTTTATGCTAACCATTTATCTTGATCACTTTTTCTACATCAGCCTAGGCATGCTACTTGTTAGCCTATCCAATGCTAACACAAGGCTACCTAGTGTTGATGGTATTTTTTAAAATGTATTATTATTAATGTTAGCCTATCCAATGGTAATGCTACCTGGCCTAACGGCAACACCAGCATATCTAATGCTAATGCTAACCTATCCATTATAATGGACAGCAGAGGAAGTAGGATGACCAGCCTAACCATGCTAGTCATTAGCCTCTCCAAAGCTAACGCTAGCTAGTACTCTCCTGCTCAGTTAGTGATGCCGGACGACCATTAATCAGCTCAGTAGCTAGCGTCAGAGCAGAAGTAGCCTCCTGGGAACAAAAAAGTACTTCCCACTGAGTGGAGAATAGTCAAAATTTTGGCACTGTTGACGCGCTGTACAGTTCAGAACCAACAGGAAGGAGGTTTCTGACCTGGTTTGGGCCGGCGTTGGCTACAGGCTTGTAGTCCGTGGCTTTGTTGACAGACAGGGTGGCCTGGGTCGAGTCCGTGGCGCCGTCCGAGTCCGTGACGGTCAGACTGGAGGAGGGAAACTCATTCAGAGAAAGGTTCTGGCTGACAGCTTCAACCTCCCTGGACCCGGTCTGCGTTTGGACCAGAACCTGAGCAGAACCGGCCAGGTTCCTCCAACCCCCACCTGAACGTGTAGTTCCCAGGAACCAGGTTGGTGAGGGTGAGGATGGGCGTGTTGGCCGAGACCTTCTCCTCCCTCAAGGGACCTTTGACCTCCTCCCAGTGCCAGGTCACGACCTTGTCGTCGTCAGTGCTCTCTGCGCAGAGGAAGAGGAGGAGGAAGATTTGGGTCAGCACCATGGCGGCTGGCGGCGTTTGAGTCGAGTGAAAACCACTCACGGCTGCCGTCGATCACCGTGGAGCTGGTCGGCAGGGAGATCTCCTGGTACTTGGGGGAAACCATGGCAACCGGGGGTTTGTTTACGCGCGGCTCTGCCAGGTGGAAAATGAGGCATTAAGTGGATCACTGAGCAGAACCAGAACCAGTCAAACACATCATGGGATGTTCATTCATGCGACCCGATCTGCTCAGTGTGGCCTGGGGCCGTTTGTGGCCCTTTAAATGATTTTGTTCAAGACCAAATAAAAAAGGTCATAATTTGCCCAACAAAACAGAAAACAACTGATGACCCAAGAAAGTGGAAATGATCCGTTTTTCTTTTCATCAGCCACGTTGCAGTTCTGCACATTTCATAAACATTTACTTCATTGATGAGCAGGTAAGACAGAAAAACTTTAAGGAATAAATACAAATATAATATAAATGTATGTATCTTTCTGCTGCCCCTCTCTGTCCACCACTATGAAGGTTTTCTGGGTCTCTGCTGATTGGTTCAGTAACTCAGAAACACACGGGGTTCTGCAGAGCGAGTCGGACCTCCAGAACCTTCAGGTTTCTGACTCGGTTTCCAGATCAATACAATCGGGTCATTAATAAAATGTATTAAAAATCAGCTCCATAAATCAGCAGGAAACATTCTGGACCTGAACAGAACTAGAACCTGAACAGAACCAGAACAGAACCTGCCTCCCGTCTCACCTGGTCTGACGGTGACGTTGACGTAGCCCCGCCCACGAGCGCCGTCCCCGTCCATCACCGTCACCTCGAACTCGTACAGGCCCACTGTTAACTGGATGGGGGAGAGAAGGTCAGACAGGACCAGTACCAGAACCTTAACCGGGTTCAGAACCAGAACCTGAGCACCTTGCTGAGCTTCAGTGTTTGTCCCTTCTTGCCTTCCATCTCTCCGCTGTAATCTCTGGGATGCGTCTTCAGCCGCCAGTCGAAGGCGTAGCTGCTTCCTGCAGAGAACCAGATGTGGAGCATCATGGAGGGAAGCTCCGCCCCTTTCCACGATGCCCCGCCTCCAGGTGAGACCTTACCTGGTTGGAGGGTCGGGACCACGTAGGCGTTGAGCTCCACCTCGTTCCGCGGCAGCGTCACCTCCACGTTCTCTCCGGCCGAAACCACCAACTCCCTGACTGCTGGAGGAGAGCAGGACCAGTGAGCCGCGCGGTGCGTTCGCTGACCCTCGGGAAACACGCGGTGCGTTCGCTGACCCTCGGGAAACACGCGGTGCGTTCGCTGACCCTCGGGAAACGCGCGGTGCGTTCGCTGACCCTCGGGAAACGCGCAGTGCGTTCACTGACCCTCGGAAACGGTTTACAGTGTTTCACAACAAAGACATTTTAAAGTTACGCCAAGAAAACGTCACAAGCTCAACATTCCTGATTTTAACTATTTCTCGTGTTGAGGTTCTCATGAAATTATTATTTTATCCTCTTAAATTTCCACAAATTTAATGTATTTAATGATGGATTAATGGCTGCATTTGGTGCTGCAGCAGCTGCAGCACCTGTGAGATGGAGGAGTTTGTTCCGACAGCAGCTGATCGTTTCTGGTTTCCAGATATTTGCTCGGCTCACAGGAACTGATAACTTCCTGTTTGCAGAGCCTCGCAGCGCCGCGCCGCATTCCAGCTGTCGACACTAAAACGCCTCTGGATCTGAGAAAAGTGCAGCTGACCTCCGGCGGGGGCCAAAGTCCACGCTCCCACCTGCAGGTCATGTGACGCCTCTGCTGCCTCTCACCTGCTGGGGGCGAAGCCACAACCGGGTCGTTGGAGAATGTGGTGGGATCGACGGTGGCGTTCTGCGGCGGCGGAAGGGGAACGCCGTCTGAGCTGCCACTGGCCGGCAGGGTGAGGTTCTGCTGGGCGGTCGGCGGCAAACTGGAGCTGCTGGGAGCTGTGGGAGCAACGCCCGGCGTCTCCTGCGCACACAGATTCATGAACGAAAAGGATCAGAACCAGAACAGAACCGGAATCTGCCGACGGAGCGTCGTTCTGTGGCGTTACCATGGTGACGAGGCTGCGTCTTCCTGCATGTCGATGATTCCTGCGCCTCATCCTGACCGGACCCTGCAGGACGAAAGAAATGATTCAGGAAACGTTTTGGGAAATCTGGATGTTTCTGGGTTTCAGGGCGGCCAACATTAGAGCAGTTCATGTTTTTTAAGTTTAATTACAAGAAAAAAGTCACAACTGCACATGAATAAAATAGTATAACAACAAAAGTCATAATGAGAAAAAACAACTTTTATGACTTTTGAAAATCTGCTGAAATTTCCCTTTGGATCCAGTTAAGAGTTATAAAAACAAGGAAAAAGTCGTAATGTTTGGTGAATAAGGTAAATTTTATAATAATGTCAACATGAAAATGAAAAATTAAAATGATGAATGTTGGTTGAATTAAATCTTTTTGCCACATCAGCATCAAATTTGAAATGATTGAATCTTTTTTGGAAGAAAGAATCACAAACTGATATGAGATGTTAAAAACTCAAGAAGCTTTTTTTCATACATTTTTTTTCTGGTAAATTTGCTAACATTACGACTTTATTCTTATGATCAAACTAATTTCCTCCAAGCCCAGCGATAAAACGGGCTTCACCTTGGCCAGCAGCTGCAGCAGCCCCAGCGACTCTTGGTGAGGCTGCGGCAGGACGGAGATGCCGCAGCCGTCCGTCCTGGAGCAGCCCAGCAGCACGCAGCGCCCCCCGACGCTCCACACCGCGCCGCAGCCCGGCCGCAGGCAGCACGTCTCCCAGCAGGTGGCGCCGCCTTGGCCGGACGCCAGCGGGAACCAGCCCAGGCTCAGGGTGCTGCTCCAGTGGATCCCCAGGACGCCGCCGGAGACCCGGCACAGGGCGGCCGCCCGGCCTGGAGGAGGAGTCAAAGGGTCAAAGGTCACAATCCATCCCACACGCCGCTAAGAATCCAGACAGAGTCTAACGAAAATAACGGAGTAATGAAAGCAGTCAGTGAACGCATCATGTTCCAAACCCAACATATCAGACTCCACGTCCGGTCAGAACCGGGTCAGAACCGGGTCAGAACCGGGTCAGAACCGGGTCAGAACTGTCTGTTTTATTTTCTTTATGTTTTCGTGTTTTAAATAAAGTTATTGGAAAAACAAAGAGGCTGTGACAAGAGGAAACAGAACTGCTGCGTCTTCACCCACTTCAAAATAAGAGCATGAACATAAACGTTGGTAACGCAAACTTGTTAAAATCAATCAAACAGCCAATTAAATTAGTGCTTCAGAATTTATCTGGAAACACTAATGGTGGGAAAGAGAAACATTAGCAAAGAAGCTAAAGTGCTAACATGCTAATTAGCTGTTAGCGTCTTAGCGGATGTTTGGCCATCATTGGTTGAGTTCAGCTTAATGACAAACATTCAGTTCTGTCTCCTGGTGGGACAGATGGACGAGGACGGCCCAACCAGACCTTTGACTGCTGTTGCCATGGCAACGTGGGGGGGCCAGAGCTGAGGGCAACGCCACACAAAACCCTGCGGTTCATCTGTCTCCCATGTTGGCTGTCCTACCTGTAGGCGGAGCCAGGAGCCACAGGCGGGCCAGAAGCAGCAAGTGAGGCCAGCGCCAGGTGAGCAGGCCCGACATTTTCCACCTGGTACCAGAACCTGCAGGAGGAGCAGAGACAAAAACACCAGAAGAAACATCAGAAAACGGTGAATTGAATGGGACAAACAGACAGAGACAGACAGAGACAGACAGAGACAGACAGACAGAGACAGACAGAGACAGACAGAGACAGACAGACAGACAGAGACAGACAGAGACAGACAGAGACAGACAGAGACAGACAGACAGACAGACAGACAGACAGAGACAGTCGTTCATTTAACCACAGATAAATAAATATCCAAAATCTTTAAAAACTGACTCGTTTCAATAATAATTAAAAGATGAAATGTTTCCTCATTCACTGGATTCTCAATCATCCTCATTTTGACTGGAGGTAAAATTATTACTTTATCCTCCAAATATTACAATTTCTTTCCTGTATTATTACAACTTTATTTTCATATTGTTATGATTTTGTTGTTGTTGCAATTTCATTTCTTTTTCTGGGCCTAAAACTCTGTCATGAAATTGAAATGATTTTTTTATTAAAAAAACAAAAGCATTAAAAAGGTTTGGTAACGGGGCGTGCTGGGTGGCGCAGCGGGTCAGCACGTTTGGGGGCCTCGGTCCTCGACGCGGACGTCGCGGGTTCGACTCCTGGCGACCTCTGCCGCATGTCTTTCTCTCCTCACCCTCTTTCCTGTCTGCCTACGGTCAAAAATACGAGCCACGAGAGCCGCAAAAACTCTTCGGAGAATTAAAAAAGAAACGTTTAGTGAAAAAATATAATGAAGAAATACATTAATTACAAAAAATAACAATTACATGCAAATAAAGTATAAATTACAGCACAGAAAAATACAATTTAATTTCTAAAATTTATATTTGAATTAATTTACAAATAAAACAATGTATGATAAAATAGATAAAAGATTAAATAAATATTTATTTTGTAAATGTTCCCTGGATAATTAGATGCTCACCTGGTTCTGGTTCTGGTCCGGGGACGGAAGAGAAGATGAAGATGAGGAAGAGGAGTTAGGTTGGCAGTGAGCTGCAGTGGGGCGATGGGTGAAGTCGGGTCGACACCAGAACCCTGACCGTCAGATCCAACATGGCCGCCTTGGGAGGCTGCGGCGCCGCGCTGCGGAGTGAAACATCGGATCAGGGGGGAACCAGAACCACCTGGTTCTGACTGCAAGTCCAAACTGTTTCAGGCCATTAAGGGCCACCGTAGAGGACAGCAGAACCAAACCCACAGGTTCTGGTCCGGCGTCGCCATGGCAACGAGTAACAACAACGTCACAGTCACATGGTCCTCTAAACCCAAGGGCTCAGTCAGATGAGAAGAAAAAATATAAAATTTTATCTTACAGTTTTCATCATAATTTCTGTTTTGTTAGATAAAAGTTGAAATAATTTCTGATTTTCTGATTGGCTGCCAGTCAGATTCATAAAGCTGCGATTCTCCTCTAGAAACGCAGAAATGGAAAAGTTTCTGTCAAGAAAACACCAGAGGATCGTAGGAATAAAATTACATTTGATTCAAAGTTTAATCAAATTTTAAATATGTAATATTTACTATTTGAAATATTAGAGTATCTAGTTCATTTACTTTGGATCAACATTACTGTATTTGTTTGTGTTTCCTTGTTGCTGAAAATGTGCTATAGAAATAAAATAAAATTTTCTTACAGTCAAGAGGAGATTGTGTTGAAAATTGTTTTTTAATAAAAATCCTAATGTTTAATCTGATATTGAACTAAAATCAGATGGAATTAGGTTATTTATGCTGAGTGAATGTCATAATTATTGAATGGCTTTATATATTATTTATTATATTTATGTTTATATTTCTTTAGATATTTTGTAATCTCTGTGGGTTTGCAAAGAGGTTAGAGGTCAAAGTTGTTTGGAGTCATGGCATGGAAAAGTTTGGGAACCCCTGAGCTAACCTGCAACCGGATCCAACTGGGTCAACAACAGAACCACGACCCGAACACAGCAGCAGAGCTACAACGAACCCAGGCCTAGTCAAAGTCCAGAGCTCAGGCTGGGGCGGGACCTCTGCCAGTGTTTACTCTTCTTCTTCAGTGAATATTCTGCGTGAGCGTGACGGTGAGCTTAACTCGACCAGAACAGCAGAACTCAGACTGGGCCGGGACTGACTCTGTCAGCAGAATAAAAACTGGTTTTGCTTTGAGCTCCTGCAGCCGGTTCTGTTTCCGGTCCGGTGATCCCGGCCCGACCCGCCAGTACGGTTCTGTCTCAGTTGATATTTGTTTCCTGCTGCAGTTCTGCCGGCAGCTTTTCACACATGCTTCTAGTTTCTGCACTTCCGCCTCTGCAGATTCTGCTTCTGCCAAACACTGAATGAGTCAGCTTTAAACCAGCTTTTGTCCTAATTAAAGTCAGAGAAAAGCCCAACATAGTCAGAGGTTCTGCAGGAAGAATCCCTGAATGTGTCTGAAACAGAAGCAGAACCGGTCCAGAAGGGCGGAGGCAGACTGGAGGCAGTTTGGTCACATTCCTTCATTCTAGATTAAATAAAAAATGAAGCAGGAAAGTTTCTGAGGAAATCTAACATGGGTCTGCCAAAGTCTGAGCCCAATCAGAGGTTCTGGGGCCGGGTTTGGTTCTGTAGGCCTCAAGTTTCAGCTTCAAAGCCGAAACAGCCACAAACAACATGAGGGTTGTGTTGTTCCATAAGGACAATGTCCAGAATTAGCTAGTATGCTGTTGGTTAGCAAGCAGGCTATCATTAGCCACTTTATCAAAATGAATTCTATCCTAGCATGTTGGCTAACATCGACACAACACTGGAAAGCTAACGGCAACAACAGTGGAAAAGCACAGTGATGAAGAACCAACAGGAGCATAGCCCTAAGGGGCCCCAACACTGAGGGGCCCCATCACTAAGGAGCCCCATCACTGAGGAGCCCCATCAATGAGGGGCCCCATCACTAAGGGGCCCATCAATGAGGGGCCCCATCACTAAGGAGCCCATCACTAAGGGGCCCCATCACTAAGGGGCCCATCAATGAGGGGCCCCATCACTAAGGGGCCCCATCACTAAGGGGCCCCATCACTGAGGGGCCTCATCACTAAGGGGCCCATCACTGAGGGGCCCCATCACTAAGGAGCCCATCAATGAGGGGCCCCATCACTGAGGGGCCCCATCACTAAGGAGCCCATCAATGAGGGGCCCCATCACTAAGGGGCCCATCAATGAGGGGCCCCAACACTAAGGAGCCCATCAATGAGGGGCCCCATCACTAAGGGGCCTCATCACTAAGGGGCCCATCAATGAGGGGCCCCAACACTAAGGAGCCCCATCACTGAGCCCTGAGGGGCCTCTTTGGAGGTCTCTGTACTTTCAAAGCTCTTTCCGGTCTCCGGTTCGGATTCCTTCAAGAGTCCGGACCAGAACCTGATGCTGGGTCTGCAATTCATCTCGAACCGGCCCACGACGGGAACAAACTGGAGGAATTCCCGACAGGATGGACGGATCATTCACCGTGGATCTAACACGCATGTAAACATCAGCCCGGAGCCGCCGCAGGAGCGTGGGCAGGCCGCCGTGGAGTGGGTCGGGTCTGCAGCAGCAGGCTGGCGCTGACAGCCCGGAACAGCAGGTTCGGTGAGGCTTACCTGTCTAATCCGGGATCAGCCGCGCAGAGGGACCTTCAGGCTAACAGCTGCGGACGTCTCTCCAGGAACCGGGCTGGATCCGGAGCTCGGTTCCGGTCCGGGGGTTCGGCCAGCAGTCAGGCCGCCTCCCAGGGTTCGGTAGCGGAGAAGTGCCGCTGGTTCTGGCCCTCTGTACTGGAAAGTGGGTCAGAGTGGATCTGCACAGCTGATGAGTGACGGATCAACGATGTAAAACACAACTTCCGGTGGAGGGATTTTCAACTTAAAAGTCTAAAAGGAATCAAATGAAGGGAACAGTTCGACTTCCTTTCAATACTTTCCTAGACTCGTTACAGGTTCGGTTCTGTTATGTCACCAGTCAAACTGTGGGTTTAAATTTTACCCGAATATAACAAACTTTAATCAGACTTCCGCTTTGCGTCACCTGGCGGCAGCGTGGCGCTACTGCACCAACTCGGTTTAAGGGAGGGATGCTGTTCTGATTGGCTGTTTTCTTAAAAGTGAATGATGACGTACTTGGAAGTCAAAGCAAGGAAAATAATTTTAATCAATACTTTTGAAAGTCCTTGAGGCCAATCCATAACATGCAGTTGATTATTTATCTAGCTTTAGCTTTAATCAGTCCAACACAGATACCAAGCGAACCCTGGATCCACCTCACACACTATGTGTTGTTTAGAAAGAGGATGTTTTTAGAGAGAATGCCTGCCACCGCCATGCACAAAGGATTCACACCTACAACCCTGGCAGCTAGTTCGCCTGACAGCCTTTATGTTATTGAGTTCAATAACATATTGCCTGGTAAAACCGGAGGATCGGGTGGATCCACTTATACAACCTTCTATTGACTGATTCTCTAATCAGAAACCATATAACTCAGATTATGGACAGTGAATACGGCTGAATAAGAGTCACAGGTTGCATCTCTTACCGTCAGCCGGCAGATCACCTAGGAAGAAATGACAACAAGGTTGTGTGGGAGGAGATTACCTCTGGAACACCGCACTCCCCTGTGGGAGCGGGTTATTGAAGTCTATGACGTCATCAACCACTGTAGATGCATAAAAAAAAGAAAAAAGGTACTATCAAAAATATAAACACCGGAAACCCAAACCGGTGGGTTATTACTGCCCGTAATACAACGTTTCTGTCTCCGGCTCACGCGGCGGCTGTGAAATGATGCACACCCAGTCAATGCCTCATTTTCACGGCGCGGCTTAAAATGGCGCCCTCACTGCGCAGCAAACCCTGATCTGATTGGTTCCCCTCCTCTGGTTAAGGGTTTTTATTGGTTTCTGGTAGTTTATTTTGACACAGGAGGATTTAGAAGCTGCTGTGCTGCGTCTGGGAACAGCTGACACTCACTGAGGAGGTTTTAGAATCTCCCTCCGGTCGGGTTTCACATTTTCAGCTGACTTTAAACGCTGTTGCTGGTTAGCAGGGTTACCATGGGTGACCAAGCGGCAGAGGAAGAGGAGCAGGGAGCAGCAGGAGGAAGGTGTCTCAGTGAAGCCCAAACACAAGTTTTGGACAGGTGTCTGCACGCGCTCAAGCACGCGAAGAATGACAGCCAGACGTTAGCGGCTCTGCTGCTGGTGAGTCTCAGCCTGCAGAGGTTAATCCAGCCGGCTGTAAAGATTAGCTTCGCGCATACAGGGTGTATTACGGTAATGCAACAATAGGCGGGAGTCCCTGCAGCCAATCAGCTGCCTGATAGACAGGACACACTCACAGAAATACCTCCTTCAAACTGTAGTTTTGTTTAATTTGTATTTATTGCTCCGTTTTTGATCAATCATGAAGAAATTAATTACAAATTACAACTGGTCCAAATGTGGCATGATGATAAATGTGGCTAAAATCCATGATCAGCTTTTTATAAAGTTATTAAGAACATTATTACAGCAAAACCTCCATCTATATTTTAACAAAAGCTGATAACCCTGGTTCTGACCCATTTGTGTCTCCCTCAGATAACGCGGCTGTGCCCGGCCAGCCAGCTGGACCCGGCCACCATGCGGCGGGTGTTTGAGGCGGTGGGCCCGGCCCTCCCGGCCCGGCTGCTGGTCACGGCCCTGCAGGACGCCGGGGGGGCGGGACTTCCTCCCCAGGAGCTGCTGTCTCTGGGTTCCGCCCTGCTGGCCGCCCTCAGCACCGACCCCAACATGGCCGCCCGGCCCCAGCTGCTCGCCACCGTGCCGCTCCTGCTGGGCCTGCTGGCCGACGGGCCGGGCCCGCAGCAGCAGAACCGGGCCGAGGCGGGTCCGGAGGCCCGGCCCGGAGGGAGCGGGGGAGAGGGGGATGAGAGCAGGAGGTCAGAGGTCAAGTCTCTGGACGAAGCCGTGGTGGCAGACTGCTTCCAGGTTCTGACGGCCGTGTTAGGGGTCCTCCGGGGCCCGGAGCGGCTCCTGGCCCGGGGCGCGGTTCCGGCCCTGTGCCGGGCCGCGGATCAGAACCGCTACCACCAGAGGGCGCTGTCACTGCTGGGCTGCCTGCTGTCCAGAACCAGAGAGAAAGCCTGGCGGAGACACCCGACAGAACTCCTCTCTCTGCTTCTCAGGCTCTGCTCGGAGTTCTGCCGGGCCTCGGACCCGACCCGGCTCCAGATGTGCGCCCAGCTCGTGTTGTTTCTGCCGCCGCCAGAGGCGGCGCTGCAGTGGGCGGAGCTGAGAGAGGCCGTGGGCAGAGTGTGGGCGGCGCTAAGACCCACCCTGCAGGCCAAGCTGACGCCCAAACAGATCGGACCGGTTCTAGTTCTGAGCGCCTACTTACTGGACCTGTACGGCTGGGAGTCGGTGGGTCCGGCCCGGTTCTGCTGCCTGCTGGTGAACCGGGCCTGCGTGGAGGTCCGGATGGGTCTGGAAGAACCGCCTGGGAACGATCCGAGTCCAGAGCTCCAGAACACGCTGACGGGTAGAGTCCGGTTCTACCGGGTCGCCGGGTCCGACTTCCCTCTGGTCCAGAACCAGAACTCAGTTGAAGTATTTAAAATAAATACTTCTACTTCTTTAATAAAGAACCGACTGCGTTTATTTTGTAGACGTTGGTCGGTTCGGCTCGGCGGCGGTGGATGCCGCCTGGATAAATTTGTATGAACATTCAGATGTTGCCTGGATAATAGAGCAGTTCCAGTACATCTAGAAAACACACATTTCAAAAATTACAATTTGTCTGAAAAAAGTCTGAAGAAATAGTTTGCAGAAAAAGTTTCAAATTTGTTTGAAGATAAAATTTGAAGGAAAAAAGTCAGACTATAAAACATCTAAAAATAACAGTTAAAAGGATCATTTGTAAAGAATTATATATAAAAAAAATAAAATCTGAAAAGATTATTTCAAAAATATGAAAAACGATCTTAAAAAACAAAAATTCTTAAATGTAGGTTAATGTTTCACAAACGCGTTTTGAATTACTTGCCATAATATTGGGACTAATTTCTGTCCGTAGATTCGAGTCCCTGTAGAGCTGACTGCAGCAGCATCGTTTCTTCTTCTTCTCCCTGCAGGATGCTACCGCATCATGGAGGCGGCCATGGAACAGGCCTGCACCGCCGGCGCCGCGGCGCCGCCTCACCGCTCCACTCTGAGCGCGCTCAGTCTGCAGCAGAGCCGTCAGGTTCTGGAGGTTCTGCAGGAGGCGTTCTCCGCCGTCATCTTCTACCTGCAGCAGGTGGGCATCTGGACCTGTCTCCTCCTGCAGGGGGCGCTGCAGCACGTAACACGTCTCCTTTCCCTCAGGTGGAGCCCGACCGCTTCGCCGACCCGTTTGTGCTGGCGACGTTCCGGGTGCTCTGTGCCTGGCTGGCCGAGGAGACTTCCTGTCTGAAGGAGGAAGTGACTGCACTGCTGCCATTTCTGATTGGCTACGCCCGGCGACACCTGCAGGAGGGAGCTGCTGAGCCGAGCCTCTCCGATTGGACAGCCCGGCTGTCCGTCGGCGAGGGGGGAGGGGCCTGGACCGGGAGCGGGGCTCTCAGGTAAACCCAGAACCGGCTGCATGAGCTGGTTTCACTGTGACAAGGCTCTGCTCCCTCTGATGGAGGCTCCGCCCCCTCTGCAGGTACCTGCTGCCCGCCCTGTGCCACCTGTCGGCGGAGGACGAGCCCAGGAAGGTGCTGCTCAGCGTGGACGCCCCGGCGCTGTTGGTGGACTTCCTGATGCGGACCTGGACCGACCTGAGGGGGTGGAGCCAGACGGCGCTTCCCAGAGACCCCAGCATGGAGACGGCGTGCTCCGCCCTCCTGAACGTGACGGTGACGGAGCCGGACATTGTCAGGTAGCTGCTGGTTGTGGTTCCTGGTGTTTGGTTCTGGTACTGATTCCATCTGTCCGTTTCCAGGAAGGATCCGTGTTTCAGAACCCTGGAGGCCCACCTGAGTGAAGCACTTCCTGTTCTGATGAATAAGCCCCGCCTCCTGGTCCTAGCAGCCAATTACTGCACTTTGGGGCTTATGATTGGCCGGCTAAAGGCTCCAACTGGAGGTCAGAGTTCATTTCCAATCCCCTAATTGATCGTGGTTTCCAGTGGTGAGCACAGCTAACCTTTCATTGAGTACATTTACTTTCAAGTAAATCAAGGTGTTACTGACTTTTTCAAGTTTTATTAATAATTATTTATTTTCATGCTCTTATTTTGAATTAAGTGAATCCAGTTCCATTTCCTCTCGTCTTAATTTTTTTCCCAAATAATTTTTCCAAACATGAACAAAATAAAACAGATCAAGCTGTGAACATCTGCTGGCGTTACAGGTTATTCAATGCTGGAGGACTGTAGTCTGTAAAAATCAGATTTAATTTGAATTGGTGTTATCTTCCACTATGTTATGTAGATCTAGCGCTTTAGCATTAGCTTCAGCTAAATGCCCTGCTGGCGTAGCAGAACTGTTTATGATTAGCGCTTTGTGGTTAGCGTAGCCACCAGTGATTGTTTTAAATCAGTTTTCAGCACTAATAGAAAGTTGTTTAGCCACTTTTTGAAGCTGGTGGTTGGACCTGGCCTGAAGTGGATCAGGACCTCCTGCTGTGTTGAACCGGACCTCATGCTAAGTCTCCCTTGTCTCCAGGTCTGGTGGATTCGGGCCAGAGACGTTTCTTCTCTGTATCCCTGCGGTTCCTGTGCGGCGCCCTGCGCCCCGGTTCCGGTTCCGGGCCGGTCCAGGTGAGCGCAGACTGGGAGGAGAGCTGGGACGAGGCGGCGGAGCTGTGGCATCTGTCTCTGCAGGCGCTGGGCGGCTGCGTCCGGGCTCAGCCGTGGCTCTCTGGGCTGATCCGGGAAGAAGGCTGGCTGCGGCACACCGTGGGCGTCCTGACGCAGAGCGGCGCCGCGCCAGAGCGCCACAGCCAGGAGGTGCTGGAGGAGGCGCTGTGCGCCGTGGCGGAGAGCTGCCCGCACTGCCGGCAGGAGGTCCGGGAGGCCATGCGGGGCGGCGGGGCTCTGGGCCGCATGAAGAGGCTGAAGGCGGCGGTGGGACTGAAAGATTAAAGGAGGTTCTACTGAACTGCCTGGTGTGCTCTTTCCCGGGCTCTGGACCGGGTTCTGGTTCTGATCAGGTTCTGGATCATGTTCTAGTTTTTCTTTCTTCTGTTTAATAAAAATGTATTTTATTACTGAAGTTTCCCGTTTCCTTCCTCTGATCCAGCAGTTCTCACTGCCGCCACCAGGTGGCGCTCTGACTCCAACCATCAGTTTTCTGCAGACCAACAGAATCCCGGATAATCCCGTTTTCCCTGGATTAATCCCGGAGTTCTGGAGAGGTTCTGACCCGTCTCTGATGGTATAAAAGCGGGAACTTCTACTTCCTTTTTAAAATAATTTCATTTGTAACTAAAACCAATCAGGAGATCAGAGTCTTCAAGAATCCGGCTGGGATCAGAACCAGAACATTCTGATGTGTTTTGAGGAATGGGTTAGGGGTTAGGGTTAACATAACTTTAAGAAGTTATGTTCTTCTTAAAAACGGATTTAAATTATAGGGTGATATAAAATCTGTAATTTTACTTTTCAGCTTAATATAAGCAGATGTTTTGGTTCCGGTCCAGTGATGTGATGCTGACTTCCTGGTTTTAATGTTTTGCCGTTTCGCCCTCCTTCTTTCTTCATCACCTGATGATGAATGAGCCGGTTTGGACCGGTCCTGCTGCAGTGCAGTTTGAAAAGAGAAAATATTGAAGCTTTCAGACTAACCAGACCCAGCAGAGTTCTGGACCGGACCGAACCTTTGGACCGGACCGGAGACTGAACCGGAAAATTTATAAGATTAAACAATGAAAATTAAAATTATTGAATTAAACCTTGTTCTTCTTTTTCACGGGTGCAAGTTAGATATTTCGTTCAAACATTTAGCATGAAACCGAGTCATTAATCATTTACAGGAAGACGAGCCCCCACTTGTTCCTTTTAACCCACATGTTGCTTCCGGTTTAGTTTTAACTGATGAACTGCAGAGATTTGCTTTAAACTTCTGGATTTTCCTCAAACTGGATTAAAACAAAATTCTATCTTTCTTAATGTTGGATGTTTTCTGGAACATGGAGTCCTCAGAGGTTCTACTGGACCTTCAGAACCGGTTCTGGTGTAAAGCTGTGGGATGGTCTCTGCTGAAAACTTTTCGCTCCCTCCCATCGCCATCCAGTCAAACTCCTGCTGCTCCTCTCCAGCTCTCACTCTTCTCTGCACCTTCAGCCCGTCTCCTCCTCTTCCTCACTTTAACCCCTGCGCTGCAGCCACGCACCGACCCGCACAGAACCTCACCGGACCGCAC